>JALPQI010002940.1:0-91308 GCA_025490895.1 Thaumatotibia leucotreta | reverse complement strand
TATAACGCTATAATATATATGTAAATGTCATAAATAACGACACAATTGTTAGCAGTGGTTACCTATAATTAGATAAACATCAACCACGGATGTACATAGAATTAAGAGAATGTAAGATGTATTATCTGTTGGTGATCCTAAATAAAATAAAATAAAAAATAAAAATAAAAACTTTCAAGCGAAACAAAGTTCGCCGGGTCAGCTAGTATTACATAAATTACTTCGCCACACATCTATTCCAGTTGTCACCAATGTACACATTTGTTTGTTTATATACAAGGTGGAATTTGACGAGGGACCTTTACGGATATGGGAGACAGTTAAGGCTATACTGAGCAACTTTTACTATGGGACCAACCCCGAAATCATAAAAAAAATTACTTTCTTACATTGTGTGTATACATGCCGTACTTTTTGTATGGATAAGTGTTTTTTTTATACGATTTCGGGGTTGGGCCCATAGTAAAAGTTGCTCGGTATAGCCTTAACTATCTCCCATTTCCGTAAAGGTCCCTCGTCGAATTCCACCTTGTAGATACTAAAAATTATGCGCGTTATAGGGTAACGGCACCAGTGGCCAGCCAGGAACCAGGAATAAAATTGGGGGGCTGACCATTGGATACTACTTTTTTAGGAAAGATCCAATAGATAGGGCTGATCACTGGGTTTTTCGATATTTTTGTAGAGTAAAAGCAAAAGCAACCATTAAAACAGTTAAATTTAAATTTATATATTTAGTAAGACAAGACTTTTCTAATGGTCAAAAAACCGAGTGGTCAACCCCATTTCAAAATATTTTTTCTAGCGGCAGAGCACTGTGTTTCAATTATCCAGTATTCAGCAACGAGCTTATTTAAATGGTTATTTTAAGGATTAATGTGAATGTTTGTGTGTGGATTTATAAGCAATACTTCAAGTTAGTTAAGTCTTACATGAAATAATTGTATAATACCTATGTATTCATATCCAAAAGTTATTATTGTTCACTCTTTTCAGCTAAAAATGTCGCCAAGACAACAGTCACCTTCAGAGAAACTCTCAGCTGCCATGGAAGCCATACGAAGTGGAATGCCGATTAGGGAGGCTAGTAGAACGTATGGAATTCCTCGAGGCACACTGCAAGATCGGCTGCATCTACGTGTCCCAGAAGGGCCTAGAAAAATGGGCCCATATACCGTTTTAAATAAATCAGAAGAAGCTGCTCTGGTAGATTGGTGTAAGAAATTAACGGAATGTGGATTTCCCTTAAATACTGATAATTTATTGATTACAGTACAAGCAATAGTAAAGACTGATGGAAGAATCCATTTCCGATGAAATCCTTCCGTGGCAATACGCACGGCTGAAGAAATTTCTAAGGGACGAGCAGTAATAACAGAGGAGTATATAAAAAAGTGGTTTCAAAACTTGAAAGAGTTTAAAAAAATCACGATTACCTGGATATACTAGATGATCCTAGGAGAATATTTAATGGAGTCAAAACCAGTTTTATGATTTGTCCAAAAACTCGTAAAGTAATTAATTGCTTCTAGGGGCTATAAAAATATTTTATCAGTTTTCCCAAGGTAGTGAAAAGGAAACAATTACTACTTTAGCGGTTTTTTCAGCTGATGGAGCTATTTTGCCACCATTCGTAGTATTTCCATATGTTAAACCTCCCAAAGAAGTTGTTGCCAGTTGATTTTCATATAATATTATAATATTGTTTATTTTTATCTCATTAATTACTCTTACTAAAGGCTGAACACTGGGTTCAACGAGGCTGTTTATTGGTCTTTAGAGGCTGTTCACTGGGATATTGTGCCCTTTTTGTTTAAAAATAAGTATATATTTTATTAAGATAATTATTGTTTTTGACAAACGTTGATTCACAACTAAAATAAACAATAAATTCATACACTATACGTAACGTACTTTTTTTCCTTCCAGGGCACTAAGTCAAAGTGTCAAAATGTCCATGGAGACAACGTGTCCAAGGGTCACAATGTCTATGGAGTCAATGTGTCCAAATAGTCAATATGTCCAAGGAGTCAAAATGTCCTCAGAGTAGGTAAATATGTCCAAGAGTCAAAATGTCCGATTAGTGAATGTGTCCAAGTATCTAAATGTCCAAGGAGTCAAAATGTCCAAGGAGTCAAAATGTCCAAGGAGTCAAAATGTCCAAGGAGTCAAAATGTCCAAGGAGTCAAAATGTCCAAGGAGTCAAAATGCCCAAGGAGTCAAAATGTGCAAGTCTCAAAACGTCCAAAGAATCAAAATGTCCAAAGAGTCAATATGACCAAAGGTGAAATCGTCCAGGATTACAGTTTTTGAACCACTTGCTACGCTCGTGGCTTAGTTTTGCAATATTTTGCTTACTTAGGTCTCAAAATAAGTAAGAAAGTTAAACAATAACTAATGTGTGATAGAGATGTTTGATGTTTGATTTATGTACAACTTTACTCAATTTTTCTCTAAATGATGCTGGTAAAAATGTCTAGATGGCGTTTGTCTGTAAAAAATTAAACGCCATCTAGACATTGTTTCCAGCATCATTTAGAGAAAAATTTACTAAAGTTGCACAAAAATGTCAAGTTTGTTGCCCAGTTGCGATACGTAAGCGACTTACACTTTCTTGTTTGAATTTTGGAAAAATTTGGAGTTGAAATAGGCTACTTGACTCATATCAAGTTTAGTGCAAAAAAATATTATTTTCTGTAGTATTTATTGAAAAGATCAATATTTTTCGAATACGGTGTATTAAAAGTGTTTGATGGGTACATATTTTATATTGAAAAATTTGTTTTATTTTTTTTTAATTTTGTATTCTGAAAACGGTTTCGGCCATGATGTGATGTCATAGGATCTTAAACTAACTTCATGTCGAATCTTATACGAGTGAAATTCGCCATGGATATGTAGGCATGTAGCTTTGCTGTGACATTGGCATACCATAAGTGACATGTCAAAATATGTTTGTTTTCGGTTTGAGTGACGTCACACCACAGATAATCTAAGCATTAACATGGCTAGTATCGTTTTCGCGCGGTAATGAAGGTTTAAATTTTAAGTTATATTTTTGCGGTTTTCTAGGTCGTGAAAAAATATATTTATATTTTTTTTTACGTTAATCAGATATTGATTAATAATATAAAACAAACTTTAAAAATGGGTCAAGTAGCCTATTAAAAAGTACAAATGTGACTTGGAAAAAGCTCAAATTAAATGGTTTCTAACTAATTTTACTGATGCAGAAGTTTCAGGCTGTTTTTACCACTATAACAAAGCGATATGGAAGAAAGCAGGACACCTTTAATTGGATGTTGATAAAGGAACTAAAGAAATCTGTCGAATATGCTCATATTTACCGCTTTTGCCTAAAGAGAAAATAGTGGAAGCATGGAATTCAATTGAAAAAAAAAATGCCGGAGGAGGACGCGATGAAACTTTTCTCGAAATATGTCAGAGATGAGTGACTCACAAGCAAAACCCTAATGTACCTTAGTTGTGCAGGCCAGAGACATCGGACCAATAATGCTCTAGAAGGGTGGCACGCTCGTTTGAATAAGAGGATGAAGAATAGGCCAAGTCTCATCTCATTCATAAATAAACTACGTAAAGAAGCAAAATTCCAAGGCAAAATACTTAGCCATTGTTATTTTGAATGTAGACGCCGAAGAAGAAAACAAGATATTTTGTTCGACAAAAGATACACAGAACAGTTGATAAAACTACGAGATGAAGATATCACTGCTCTGGAATTTCTCAAATCCGTGATTACGAGCCCCGATGCATATGTTCTCGTCCAGTTAGACAGTTTTTCGAGATTATCCCGTTCATCCGGGGGAAATGGTTTAGAGACAAAACCTTCACTATTCAATAGTAGAACTAACCACTTGAACGTCCACCCCGCGCGACCATATTCCGGTCAACTGTCCGGGTTTTTTTAGCGACGTACGCCCCGCGCTGCGCAGTCACAAGATTTTACAAAAACGTTTATATTTTCTAAACTACTTAAGGTATAATAATAAAAAAAATCAGGAGTATAAATGAAAATACAATTATTAAAATACAATGATAGTCATTGTAAAATACCTAATGATTTTGACTATAATCAAGGTTAAACTTAACACATCGGTAAAAAAATAAGAAAGATAACCTTCATATTTTAAACTCACTTGACAGGTATCACACTGTCAAAAACTTAAGATGATACACATTATCGTATAGAGCACACGTTCCTGATCATTTTTATGTATAATAACCCCAAAAATATGTAAATTAACGTGAAATACTTACGACATAACTAGGAGTCCTTAGCAAACACTCAGGCAGTTTGACCCAACACTGACAAATTATATTTTTTTATCGACTGAGTAACGAGCGTACACTGCCATATATATTTTTTAGCGCAAACTAGTTTATTAGGCTACGTTGTTGCAACAAGGGAATTAGGAAATAATGCCTCTATATTTCGCTAAATGCCGCTATAATCAACTGTGTCTCCTTCGACTTCATTGGATAGTATAGCATCCACGAACAGTCTACTGCCTTTTTTGTTTGGATACTATGCTATCATCGGACGTTCAAGTGGATAAAGTAGTTTCTTTGAGTATAAAATATTTGCACTTAATAAATCAGAATAAAAAAAAAACTATTTTACGAGAGGTACCTATATTTTTTAAAATTTTCCGAATTTTTTAATTTTGTAAATAATCAATGAATGTAAAGAACGCCATTAATATTAAAGACGACATGGTACACCTGATGCACTGCGAATTTTGCGTCAAGCTTATAAGCGCGGAATTACGGTGGTGAACGAAAATATAATTTAGACACTGGATTGTTAAAATCGATTTATTAAACAACAAAAGCGTACTTCAGATTGTTGTGTATCTTGAAATGTAGTACATTAACCATGACTAACGTTCATACAATTTATCATTAGCATAATGTGATCATTTTTAAAATATTCAAAAATTTGTAAAAATTGTTTCGAACTAGACGAACTCCACTTCATCGGGGCTCGTAAATTGAAAAATAGTTTGTTTGTCGGAATCAGTATCAGTAGTATGTTTTTCTAACTCGACACTGAATATAATATTAAAAATTACATAATTATATAATTAATACTTATAGTCAGGGAAACATATTACTGATAACGGTTAAAATTTCACGTTTATGTTTGTTTACTGAAAAGAAGAAGAAAGTACCCGTAAGGGAAACAGTTTTTTTTGTGATACCTAATGAAGATTATTTTTAAGTTTTATAGTTTTTAGGACAGAAAACTATTCTAAGTACCTACTTGTATAGGGTGTTATTGTCATTATGCTTACACTAGCGTATAATTATGTAATACCTACGAAACTGTTTAATTAACAAGTTTGACTAAATAAAATATCATCGATATCCAAAACTACAAATAATTTTATCAACATTTATAATAAACATATTTGTTTATTATAAATGTTAATAAAATTATTTGTAGTTTTGGATATCGATGATGTCGAAGTATAGTTAGAACTAGACCCGTTATCTTGTCGCAAAGATTTGGTTTTTCAGTAGGGCATGAATATTTTTTTTATCGACTACCTATCTAAATGTCGATACTATATGTCACTGATCATTTACAAGAGGTGTCACTAGGTACTACTTATTACTTTTGTTAAAGGGTCATAATATAATAATAAAACGAAAAAATAAAAGTCTATGGTGTTCGTTAGTTAGGATTAATCATATTTTTAGATAGATACAATAAATTGTATACAACTGTATATCGTCAGTGTAATGAGTAATACGTCTCATTTATTATTATACAAATAACCTTTATACAAAAGTAATCTGTAGTACATAAATAACACCACTTGTAAATTGTCAGTGACATATACAGTATCGACATTTAGATAGTCGATAAAAATAGTTATTTGTTGTACAAGGGCGAAAAGTGGTTGTTTAATCATCGTGCCAATATTGAGACCCGAGCTAGCAAGAGATTCTATAGTTAATGGAAACTCGAGCGTTGCGAGGGTTTCAAGACACGATAATTAAACAAACTTTGCTCCCATGTGTAACACAACATTTTTACCCACACTAAAGCGAGGAAACACCAACTTCCCTCACTAATTTCAGTGAGGAAAGTTACTTCCCTTACAAGTGATTAAAATACAACTTTCCTCACTGAAATTAGTGAGGGAAGCAAGTGTTTCCGAGCTAGTGTGGGGAAAAAATATTCACGCCCTACTGAAAAACAAAATCTAACGGGGTCTAGTTAGAACAAACGACATGCCACATATGGCAGTCACCGAAAACACAAAAACCCAGTTGTTGATGACAGTAAAGTCGGCGAAGATCAAGCCACGCTCAGTGTTGGGTTGCATGGTCATCTTAAAAGACGCTCGATCGTTGATTCGTGTTTTGTTTACTAAGCAAAAATTGCATTTGGTACTAGGTATTTTAAGATTTCGTGAGCGTCAGGATGACTGACCAAAATAGCGGATCAGTGTTAGAGTACCATCATAATTTACTACCTATTTGCTACTATTTACTACCTATGTTCACATATTTGCTACCTAAGTTTAAAAAAAGAAATCAATTTAATTAAGTGGGCAGTCATTCTGACGTCAGGATGACTGCCCATATTTAGTATTTCGTAGTTAGACCCTATATTTTGCAACTTTCTATGTACTATGATTTACTACCTATTTGCTACCTAAGCATATATTTTTTCCAGATTTTTTAGGCAAAAAATGACGATTTTATAAGCATTGCAAATGCTTGACTGATGACTTGATGATGACCCACTTAATTAAATTTATTTCTTTTTTAAAACTTAAGTAGCAAATATATTCTTAGGTAGCAAATAGGTAGTAAATCATAGAACTTAGAAAGTTGCAAATATAGGGTCTAACCACGAAATACCTACTAAATATGGGCAGTGTTTTATTGTTCAAAATTTGAAATGCCTATAAAGTCGTCATTTTTTGCCTAAAAAATCTGGAAAAAATATATGCTTAGGTAGCAAATAGGTAGTAAATCATAGTACATAGAAAGTTGCAAAATATTGGGTCTAATCACGAAATACTAAATTATGGGCAGTCATCCAACCGTCAGAATGACTGCCCACTTAATTCAATTTATTTCTTTTTTAAAACTTAGGTAGCAAATATGTGAACATAGGTAGTAAATAGTAGCTAATAGGTAGTAAATTATGATGGTACTCCAACCATTTTTTTTGTTCAAAATTTGAAATGCTTATAAAATCGTCATTTTTTGCCTAAAAAATCTGGAAAAAATATATGCTTAGGTAGCAAATAGGTAGTAAATCACAGTACATAGAAAGTTGCAAAATATAGGGTCTAACCACGAAATACTAAATATGGGCAGTCATCCTGACGTCAGAATGACTGCCCACTTAATTAAATTTATTTCTTTTTTAAAACTTAGGTAGCAAATATGTGAACATAGGTAGTAAATAGTAGCAAATAGGTAGTAAATTATGATGGTACTCTAACACTGATCCGCTATTTTGGTCAGTCATCCTGACGCTCACTAAGATTTCAGCCCCGGGAAATTGGGTAAAATGTAGGTATCTGCTATGCTATTCTCTTATTGACACATTCGACGCTGCGTTCGTCAACGAGCTCGATGTCGAGACAGCCTTGTCTAAAATCCTAGCTGTTTGATTTGACATTAGGAATCGAGGCTGTGAGCGAGGTTGTGGGCGAGTTCGTCGCTGTTTTTCGTTAGAGAATACGAAGTTCATACATTAAACGTCAAACTTTCGACGCAATGTAGTTCTAGTGTCGTTTAAAGTACATTAGTGAATACCATTTTTAGGCTCGACGCTGCCCCAGCACTGACACAGCGCTGACAGCAAGGCGGTTTCCTTAGTGAATAACACTGCTGTATTTTTGTACATTGTTTTATACCCTTGCGATTTTAATATTCTAGGAGTAAGGTTTCCTAATCAGATTACAAAGTTTTAAAACTTTGGCTATTAAGGCCACCGCACTGGTATTGTGTATCAGTTTCCGGTTTGTTAGCTCTGTAACTCCAATGACCCTATGGCACACAAAAAGAATTATCAAAAATACATATAGTTTGACAAGCAATTGAGCGCAGTAGAATTTCTTTTTAAATTATGTCCGTCCTTTATTATCGGTATGAAAAAAATAGGGAGGCATATAAATTAAAAACAAAATCTACTGCGTTCAATTGCTTGTCAGACTATATTTTACATAAAAACATACATACATACAGAAATACTTGCTTAGTGTGCTTGAGTGAGATAAATATGGTTACGTAGCATAATCTCGAAAATCATAATTATGTTCTAAATTCAAAACTCCAAAGGACATTATCAAAAATCAAAATTGCTAATGTACGAAATTCCTAATGACGTTTGTTCTACAGTTAATTAACCTATTTTTAAAAGGTCTTATGAACGAAACAACTAGTTTATGAAATAATTAACGACATTTTTCCTACGTTTAGTTCACCTAAGTTTAAAATGCTCAAGTTGCAAAATTTCGAACAACTTTTGGACTATTTTCACTTCATCGAGCTATTTTAAAATAAAAGAAAAGTATTATGAATAGATCGGTGGAATTTTCTTAAGTTTTTTTTAATCTGAGTTTTTAAAAGAAATTTTAGTTATTGATACTTTGTCCATAAAGTATTTTAAAAAAATAAGTAGGAACGCTCATAGTGACGGACAGAAAACTAGGGATCCGCACAATGAACATGCTCCTACCCGCTTAATTTAGTTCGAAAAACTGTTATAATTAGGCATTTTGAACAAGCAATTTTGAGCACTAGAATTATTGACCTTCGAAGTATCGGGTTAGTCCACCTAGTTATACTACTAGTTATACGATATAACAAAATGAACCAAAAATATCCGAATAGTTATATTGTTCAGTATAACTAAACGCACTCGATTATTTTGGATCGGTTTCGTCCATTTAGACTTTTAAATACATAACAACTTAATAAAAAATGATCGACATGTTGCCGACTAGCTAAATCCTCAAAAACCATGCATATCGTTGGTCCAAGTCTGTACAACAAATTACCCGACAAGATTAAGATAATTGAAAACAATACGACATTTTACAATAAATTAAGGAAATGGTTAACTGCGCAAGCATTTTACGGTCTAGATGAATTTTTGAAAACTTAAATTATGAATAATTTGTATAATTGTATTTGGATAGTTTCTTATTTATTATTTATAATGACACTGTTGACATTAAAATTTAATTGTACCTGGACATATGTATGTTATAAAATGATGTAAGTTGTATATTTGAATTGTGTACCCTATTTTTGACTTGTAAAATTGTAATTATATTTTACTAATAAATGAGTATGAGTATGAGTATGGATATAGGGGGTTTTATACATTTTATTTAGATTTAAAGTTTAAAAGACTGACATCAATTTTCACCGAATAAGGGATTACGTCTAACAAGAATAAGAGGCAATATTACTTAGATAAACGCATTTGTACGTCCTATCGCACTGTTTCTAAAAAAGTTGGTATCGAGATATCACCATTAACTAATTGCATTTGTGTGTCCAAAATCATCGCATCGTTAATTATACTGCTTTCTTTTCTATTTTTCCTACTTTCCTCAATGTTGATAAGAGCATCTTCACCATCCTCTGCCATTGCGTTGAAAAATTGCATTATTCCTTGTTTTGCATGCTTGGTTAAGGTTCATATGCCATGCCTCCACTTGGTTAGTACTACGATGCCGCTCTCCGAATACACACCATGACTTTATAAACTCGTCATTCTTGAGCCAGGTAGTCTCGAAGTAGCTCACAAAGGCAGTTAGTGTTTTTTTTTTCATTAGGTCTTGTATTTTTGCAGCTTTATCCTTAATATACTCCCATCCTTCGCGAATATGGTTATTTGGAAGAAGCGGTAACACACAACAAAGCCCCACAATTTTTTTAGGCCATTTCGCTTTTCTCGTTTTTAAACCCAATGTTTCTGCTTTTCTCCAAAGACTATCAGTAAAATGGGTATAACATCCTTTAATGTGAACATTTGGAAACATTTTCGATGCAGCTTTATGTGACGCTTTCTCAAAGTCGAACATAAAGTTACTTGGTTCCCAGTTAGAGATGCGTGACAAAATTATTCTGAACATGATCATGTAACTTTCCGTTGACATATCCGACATCAAGGTATAAACCATTGGTAAAATACGCGATTCAGTCTGAGTACTGCAGAAGTCACCGTGTAGAGTATAGATCTGGGCGAAAGGTTTCGGACAACTTTTACGAGTGCCATCGCCGTAATATTCTTTTACATTCGTTAGGTGTTGTATCATATCTGGCAAACAAAACACTAATATTCTTCTACCTTCATGATCGTAATCACCCAAGAGCATATATGAATATTGTTCGGGTACGGTTACTTCTTCTGGCTTTAGGCAACGCAATTTGGGCACTCCTGCAGCTTCATTTCTTTTTTTGTATAATGTAGTTTTTACACTATTATATTTTGGTCCCTTGGTAACCAAATGATATCCTAAGGACTTAATTTCCCTTCTCGTTTGTTTGAAAATATTTGGAACTGAAGTGATAAAGTCGGTGGACGTTTTGTTTTGGCACTCGATCAATTTTAGGTCTATTTCATTTTTCGCATAATTTGGTTCACAGTTCTTACTATGTATTACGGACTTTGTAATTTCTTCACTCTGAAAAGATAAACTGGTTAAATCACTTTATACTCTCTCTACTCTGGTTGTTTCTGTACTAGTATTTTCACTTTTTTCATATTATTGACCGGTAGGTACTGTACTTATCATGCTGGCTGTACCATTATATTTGTTCAGCATGCACACTCTAGACAACGTAAAAGTACTCGCAAAAAGAAATTGTATGGAAAAATGTACAGTTCCCTATGGGGTGACAGCTGGTCAACGATGATAAATTCGTTAAACAGGAATGTTGCAAGCCGCCAGCCCTTAGTGTGGTTATTACAGGTGCTAAAAATGCATAAACGTGTCACTAGTGCCATTGATGACGCTAGGCGAGCATATACTAAAGTTTTAAAGGCCATAATAAAAAAAAACCGGGCATAACCCGGACTTACTTTGATAGTCAGCGAACCCGTGCAGAATTGTTTGCCACACATATCTTTAGATGAGCACCTCCAGATAGACGCACCGTCATTATATCGTCGATTTTTGTAATACTGATGCCCGTTAGAAAACAAGACTACCCCTCGTCCTCTTTTGACAAACCGCGGCTTTTCTTCAAGGCTTTGTGACGGTCCAGGAATTGCTTCCATTTTAAATTCACTATATAATATGATGTAATGTATGTATATGTATGATGTATGTATGATAATATGATTGTGATGGGCATTTACCTCCTAATGCGTCTATACGCATACTTAATAGGAGAGGCCTGAGTCCAGCAGTGGACTCTCATAGGCTGATGATGTGATATAATATGATAGCAAATCGATTAGCAATTTGCAATTGACATTAATTAATGATAAGTAAAATATTATGTCATTTTGTTACCAGCCAGTAGGTGATAAGCCTTCTTGGTTATTCGAACTTCTTGTCTTTTTCAAGAAACATTGAGATAGGTCGTACAAATGCGTTTATCTAAGTAATATTGCCTCTTATTCTTGTTAGACGTAATCCCTTATTCGGTGAAAATTGATATCAGTCTTTTAAACTTTAAATCTAAATAAAATGTATAAAACCCCCTACATCCATATTTTTGATTAAGTTGTTATGTATTTAAAAGTATAACTAAATGGACGAAACCGATCCAAAATAATCGAGTGCGTTTAGTTATACTGAACAGTATAACTATTCGGATATTTTTGGTTCATTTTGTTATATCGTATAACTAGTAGTATAACTAGGTGGACTAACCCGAAGTATCAGCATTAGGCATTTTAAACAAAGGAATATTGATTTTTGGAAATGAGATTGTTCGATTAAAAGTTTATTCGGATACATATTTATAGGAATTTTGTACACTCGACCAATTGGAACCCTAGGCCACTCTAGAACCATGTCAAAATGAAAAGCCGTTTGAAATGTCTTACAATCTGATTGATAACGTTACTTTGACATGGTTCCTGAGTGGCCTAGGGTTCCAATTGGTTGACTGTACATTAGCAATTTTGATTTTCGATAATAATACGAGTATTATGTCCTTTGGAGTTTTGAATTTAGAACGTATGATTTTCGAAATTAATGCTACGTAACCTTCATTGCGTCCCGCATCACCTTAATGTCATAATTCATAAAAGTTGAATCTCTGATCAAATTGAGCCCATAATAGACTATTCCTAAAATATCTACACCGTTTTCTAAAATAAAACTTAAAAGACGCTGATATCAAAACACCATTTTTTTTTAAAGCACTGCACAAAAATTTATAGAATACTTAGTATAGTAGCAAAAGTCGCTAAGCGGGAAAGGTCTCCAAATAACTTTGACACGTCCTTATTCTATTTACCTACAATAAAGACGCGTCAAAATTATTTTACACACCTTGCCAGTTTAGAACCTTCTTCTGTTGACTGTACAACTTGCTCCTGTAGGTTGACATAGTGACCCCGGTATCGGAGGTGTAAAATGATAGCTGTCAAGTTCTTACTTAGGGATAGGTAAACACATTTTGTGATGTCGATATCGATACTCGATTTATTGTACAATTTATATACAGTGGTGTTCAGAATTGCATGGACAATTTATTAATAATTTCATTCATAAACTGTCCGTGCAATTTTGAACCCTACTGTACAAGGACCATTTATTTGTATACCTTTTTTCGGGATCTATGATAATAATTAATATTTAATACTTGATTTTTTGGACAATTATTTTTTTTATGTACAAGGACGATTTATTTGTATCCCTTTTTTGGGATCTATGATAATAATTAACATTTAATAAATAAATCATTACTATTACCATACAAATCTCTGGTTGCTATTACATTTATTATGTTTCGAGTTGCACAACATTGAATAAAAACTTTTGAGATATTAAATACTTATAATAAATTATTTATGTCAATAGATAGTCAAAGTCATCTTACTCGTACAACGATGTCTTCGATTATTTAGCCGTGTTTACGAGTCTATTCGCCTAGAATATTGTATACAATAGAAAGTGGAGTCACTTCTTGCTGTACACCCTGAACTTCAAAAATGAATGAAAAACATTTAAGTAATATACAATTTGCAGAATACACATCATTTCAAAATGTTGGAATATAAAAAAGCACATGGAGTCGAATTGCCATCAAGAGATAATCAACAACGTATGTTCTAATAAATATTGATTATTTAATAAAGGATATTCCATTCCAATATTTGTAATCTTGCATATCTTGCATTGCAACTCAATCTTGTCTGAAAACACTCACAAAAAAAGAAAAAAAATTAAAACCAATTAAGCTGTAACCGAGATCTGCTTAAATTTTTCGTCAGTTGTACCATACTTTGGACCAAATTCGAAAACCCAAACTTCAGAAGGTTCATCGACAATTGCCTCAATAAAAACTATGGCGATGTTACATAACATTAAATACATATTTTGTTGATTTTGTAATTATATAGTCCTAGTTTATATCGTAAATAGGTGCGTTTAATTAAAGTCTTAGCTTATTATTATGGTAAAGAAAAATTATCGATATGTAACTTTAATTATCGACATCACAAATATTTTTACCCCATCCCTAAGAACTTGACAGCTACCATTTTGCACCTCCGATACCGGGGTCCACATAGTATAAAAGAAACAGTTTGTCGACACGATTGATCTAAGCTATACTAATACCAAATTACAGCTTGCTAGTAGTAACGGCCTAACCTCAGACGCATGGACGTCATGTCATGACATATCGTGACTACTTTTAAAAAAACTCGTATCTTATGCTGGTTGACAAAAAAGAAATGTCGTATCTAAGTACGTATGAATCGCATGGGTTTCGTCTTCAAGCAGAAGTGTGAGATATGAGATTTTTTCAAAGTAGTGACGATACCTACGGCGAAACTATAAGGGTTAGGTACTAGTTCCCAATATTGATTCCTTGGACGTTTTGACCCTTGGACATATTGACTCCTTGAGCATATCGACGTCATGAACATTGCGACCCCCAGATATGTTGACTTCTTGCACATTTTGACCCTTGGACATATTGACTACTTGGATGTTTTGACCCTTGGACATATTGACTCCTTGGGCATTGACATCTTGGACGTTTCGACACCTAGACATGTTGACTCTATGAACATATTGACTTCTTGGACATTTTGATCCTTGGACATATTCACTACTTGGATGTTTTGACCCTTGGACATATTGACTCCATGGGTATATTTGACTCCTGGGACGTTTTGACCCTTGGACATGTTGACTCTTTGGACACATTGACTCCATAGACATTGTGATCCTTGGACATGTTGTCTCCATGGACATTGACACTTGGACTTAGTGCCCTGGAAGGGAATAGTTTATTTCCAAAAGTTTTACAAAGTAATTAACAGTATATTGATAAGTAGTTGTGACTGATTGTATTAAAAACTGTGATAGATAGAAATAAATAAGTGATTTATAGTATAATAAATAACCAAATAAAGTGATTTATACTAATAAGCAAGGATCGGACAAACGCCCGTCATTTCGAAAATGTTACTCTGTTCCGTACAGTAGAGACTTCCTTATTATATTCATTGACGCCTCCTCTGTGTAACTATGTAGTCATGTTTATGACGAGCTATACGACACGAAAGTTTAAAGCGCGAAGTGCAGGGAAATTAAAAACTTTTCACTGGTATCCCTATATACCCCTGACAACACCAAGCGCTCATGTCAGCCATTATGTTTTTTCGTGCTGATACGAAAGATTGTCAACATAATTTGTAAAACAATTTACAGTGATTAGGAATGAATAAAAAGCTGAAAAAACTGTTAAAAATGCTAGAGGACTCAGACGAAGGTAATTATATAAATAACAAGTATTTATGCAGGTTTCCTGATAAAAGCCGACCGACAGGGCCGCCATTGTTGATGTACATTTGTGCTACGCAATAATAAACTAAAACGCAATGTTTTTTTTCTCTAATTTGAGAATTATTCTATTTCAATATTGCGATATTCACAAAATATAGACTGCTTGCGGTATCACGAGCGGATACACGAGCAAAATTAACTTCTTTTACCAACTGATTTACCAAAGAAGACTGAATAACATATTTTTCTGTTTACATTTGATTCTGCATACGAAACAACAGTGCAATGCACAATCTCGCGGTACCACGGGCGGGTACACGAGATGTGTAACTAATTTTTCTTTGATTAGAGTCAGTATATCATAAGCAAAATGGTATCTTGCGGTGCAACTGGGCGAGTACACGAGATACAGTGCTTACTTGATACGGGAGATACATATTATCCAACTATGCAGTTATTGAATTAACATGAAAATATAATATTCTCGCGGTGCTACGAGCGAGCACACGAGTTTAGACACTTCTTTTGTTTTTTGGTGAAAGTTTTTTCACTAGACCAGTGTACCTATGCTCATTTTTATATTTTTATTATATTGTTATATACATAAAACTATGTTCCCACAGAGCCTCGAAAAAATACAATATTAAGTTCTAGTGAAGATGACGAGGAACCCCCAAGGGCCCCAAAAAAGAGAAGGCGTATCCTGCCTATCGAGGACACTGATGAGGAGGAACATGAAGATGAAGAAAAAGAAAATTATTTACATCTGCTGGGTGTGGACTCGTCAAAAAAGAACACTATAACAATAAATCAAAAACTAGCTGATTTATTGCAAGATATACTGCGGAAGGGCCTTGATAAAGAAGTAAAAAAGAATATAGAAGAAAAGATTCCATTTATTGAAAACTGTATCCTTCAGGCACCAAAATTAAATGATGAAATAGAGATCTCATTAAGCAAAAGTGCAAAAACTAGGGATGAAAAACTCTGTGAAAAACAGAATATAATTGGACTAGTAATTGCAAATCTAAATAAAATTTTAAAAGATGTAATTGGTAACAACAATAAAGAATATATAGAACCACTTGGGGATTCAATAAGATTATTGGCCAATCTTTATTTCCTGGAATCGGAGACAAGAAAAGCTGTCATTCTACCAGGCCTAAGTAAATCTTTGAAAGACACTTTAGAGAAAACAAACACCTCTACATTACTTTTCGGTACAGACATAAATAAAATAATTAAAAAATCGAAAGATCTTGAGAAATCTATAAAAGATATTCAGAAAAATAAAAATTTAAACTCGTGGAGCCCGTCCTTCTTCAACCAAGGACAGGGCGGGCCAAAGAAAAATTACTTAAACAAAATCAGGAATACTCAAAGGCAGTACTACCGGAATACTGCAGCAGCAGCTGCTCAACCATACCGGAGAGCTCCAAGGCAGTGGTCACCTCGTCGTCCAGCTCGAGGGAGACGTCCTCACCCACACCACAACAAGAAGTAGAGGAGGTATGTGTGGCTGGACGACTTACATATTTTTATGATAAGTGGGCTAAACTTGTTAACAACAAGAGTGTTTTAGAGTGGATCCGTTATGGCTATGAAATACCTTTAATATCAACACCTTACCAAGAATATATACCAAAAAACGATAATTTCTCTCACAAGGAGAAACAAATAATTCATGAATCTATTAAAAAATTATTAGCAATAGGGGCAGTGAAATATTGTAAACCAGTAAAAGATCAATATTTATCTAAAATATTTTTTGTACAAAAACCAGACGGAACTGCTAGATTTATTTTAAATCTTAAATTATTTAATAAATATGTACTCACCCAACATTTCAAAATGGAAGACATAAGAACTGCCATTAAATTGATTAATAGGGAATCTTATCTTGCTTCTTTGGATCTTCAAGATGCTTACTTTAGTTTAAGAATACATCCTAACTCTAAAAAATATTTAAGATTTCATTTTGATGGAAAACTTTATGAATTTCAAGTTCTTCCATTTGGTCTGTCTTCTGCCCCATATGTCTTTACAAAATTAATTAAACCTATTAGTTTCCTTCTAAGGAAACAAGGTCTACTTTCAGTTAATTATTTGGATGATTTTTTATTTATCGGTAATTCAGAAAAGGAATGTTCCAATAATGTCCGTACTAGCCAAAATTTATTAGAGTTGTTGGGTTTCATTATTAATAAGGAAAAGAGTAACTTGTATCCCTCAAAGAAATGTAAATTTTTAGGATTTGTTTTAGATTGTTCTAAATATGTTGTGTCAATACCAAATGAAAAACGTATCATTATACATAATAAAATAGATACATACCTACACCTCAAATCTACAACTATTAGATCATTTGCATCGTTAATTGGTACTTTAATATCTATTTGTCCTGCTGTTCCATATGGACTGATGTACACAAAACGCTTGGAACGACAAAAAATTTTATATCTTAAAAATATAATAATAATTTTGAAACAAAATTGGAACTCAATCATGAAGTCAAAAAGGATTTAAGTTGGTGGAAAGAACAAGTTTGTTGTGCTAGTAATCCTATTAGAGAAGGTACTCATAAAGTAGAGATATTTACTGACGCATCCCGTACTGGCTGGGGTATAGTATGTGGTGCTAAAAAATTGCATGGTTTTTGGAATAAGCAAGATAAAAAGCACATATAAATTATTTAGAATTAAAAGCCGTATACTTTGGTCTTTCATGCTTTGCCAAAAATTTGAGAAATTGTGAAATTTTATTACGCTGTGATAACACGACTGCAATATCATATGTCAATCGTTATGGAGGTATTCAATTTAAACATTTAAATGATCTTGCCCGTCAAATATGGCAGTTTTGTGAATCAAGGAAACTATTTATATTTGCATCTTATGTAGCATCTAGAGATAATTATGTAGCAGATAAAGAGTCAAGAAATGTTAACGAAGAAACAGAATGGCAACTTTGTGATAATGCTTTTAAACAAATCAGATTAAAATTTGGCTGTCCAGCTATTGATTTATTTGCCTCAAGAGAAAATGCAAAGTGTAAAAAATTCGTGTCTTGGCATATTGAACCTAACTGCTGGGCGGTTGATGCTTTTACCATATCATGGGAAAATTTGAAATTTTATGCATTCCCGCCATTTTCTCTAATTTTAAAATGTTTAAAAAAGATTGAAATTGACGAAGCAGAAGGAATAATGGTGGTTCCCTTATGGCCGTCGCAAGCTTGGTTTCCTGTTTTCATGTCATTAAGAAAATCACCAATATTAAAATTTTATCCAAATCGGTCACTACTGTCATCTCCTTTCAGAGATCATCATCCACTACATCAACGCCTTACACTGATTGCCGCAATATTATCAGCGAAGTCTACTTAAGAAAAGGCTTGAACCGTGAAAGTGTCAACATAATGTTAAATTCGTTATCAGATAATACGGTAAAACAGTATAACACATGTTTAAAACAATGGTGGGAATTTTGTAGTATGGAAAAAATTTACCCTTTTTTAATGTCAGTTCCTAGAATACTTAGTTTTCTGTCTCAAAAGTTTAACAATGGATCTGCCTATGGTACTCTTAACTCTATTAGATCAGCATTGTCACTTCTTATGGATTGTGATTTAGGCACACACAGAGACATTAAAAGATTCTTTACTGGTATTTACAAAATGAGACCAAACAATCCAAAATATAATGAAACCTGGAACCCAGCCTTGGTTTTAAATTATGTATCAAAGTTATATCCTAATACTGACCTTACATTAGACAAGTTGTCTCAAAAAATAACTATTCTTTTAGCCCTGGTTACTGCTCATAGATTACAAACCCTGTCATTGATTAAGTTAACAAATATGAATATTACCAATGAAAATATAAAAATTAAAATCCCCGACCAAATTAAGACTTCTGGAAGAAATAAAATACAACCATTATTAGTAATCCCATTTTACAAAGATAATATTAGTATTTGTCCAGCTACAACCTTAAAAGATTACATAGATATGACAAAATCAGTGAGAAAATCAAATCAACTATTTTTAATTACAAGAAAGCCTCATTCACCAGCTACTACCCAAACATTAGCAAGATGGATTAAAAATATTTTGGCTGAGTCTGGTATAGATACTTCTATGTTCAGTGCCCATAGCACGAGACATGCATCGACCAGTCACGCATATAGAAATGGGGTAAATATAGATTATATTATGAAAACAGCTGGGTGGACTGATTCATCCAGGTGTTTCGCTGATTTTTATAATAGACCCTTGATAGATAATAATGTTTTCTCGTCAAGCATTTTAAACAGTTACACTGATGGTGTTTGAATTACATGTAGATTGTAATTTAATTGTATGTGTATTCTATAAATAAATAATTAAAATGTAATAATCATGTCTTTAAACATCTACATAGTTACACAGAGGAGGCGTCAATGAATATAATTGATTGATCAAAGTAACTTACCTGTAAGTGACCTTCGATCAAAATTATATGAAGTTGACGCCTCCTCTGTGCAGACCCTACCCTTAAAATTTAGTGTTACCCCACCCCAGGATGATTGCTTACTTTTTAATTATTGTTAATACTTTAAACTATAATGGCTGACATGAGCGCTTGGTGTTGTCAGGGGTATATAGGGATACCAGTGAAAAGTTTTTAATTTCCCTGCACTTCGCGCTTTAAACTTTCGTGTCGTATAGCTCGTCATAAACATGACTACATAGTTACACAGAGGAGGCGTCAACTTCATATAATTTTGATCGAAGGTCACTTACAGGTAAGTTACTTTGATCAATCAATTATATGAGGTTAATTTTATTTTTATTTTATAAGATTTTGTTAAATAAAACTGTGACACAAAAACAGTCTCATTAATAAAAATCGCTTATTCAAAAGCTAATCTACCGTTACACTTGGACTAGCTACTACGAGAGTAATTAAGGATTAACTTTGTAATAAGAACGTTATTAATAAACATCGAGTACCCTTGGCGTAGCAATACATTCCTTACACCGGGATTAACACGAATGTTATGGCAACCCCACGTAATTAAAAAGTAAAAAGAGTGAACTACGGAATGAAATGAACGACAGCGGCCCTACCGCGAAAATCGAAATTCGTAAATTTCGAGGATTTGTCTCTCTCACTCTAATGACGCCTTCGTTTGAGTGACACAGAAAAATCCTCGAAATTTACGAATTTCGATTTTCGCGGTAGTAGGCCGGATGACATTTTTACATTGACATTACAAACTTCACCGGCAGTTTTGATTATTGGTGTTGGATATTTGGTGGAATTTTTAAGTATTATATTAACAATGAGCCAAAAACGCATTAGGTCATTCAACTGGGATGAAAAAGAAAAGGCAAATAAAAGATAAAAGATGCGGTAGATAGAAGTTTTGACATTTACCAACTTTCAAGCGAAACGAAGTTCGCCGGGTCAGCTAGTAATATACAGGGTGTAATCGATAAGTGTTTACAGGCTATAATTCCGTAAATATGAAAGATATCAGAAAACTTTTAACTGATATCGAAAGTTCGTTACCCAACAAGTAAAATTACATTAAGAACTTTTTCTAAATAGATTAAGTAATATTAAACATACTAAGTTAAAATGCTCCCATACATTTAATATGACGACTTACATCCTTGAAGAATGTCGGGTGTCGTAAGAGATAAAACTGTTAGAAATTCGTTATTTGTTCGAATATATGTAATAAAATATTAATACTACCGTTTATGTTTAAATGAAAAAATATTATATTTATAAAATACTAAATATTACTAAATTTATGGAAGGGTTTGAAGTTAATATTTGGGATGTTTCTAACTTAATTTCAAAAAATGTAGGGCTGATTTTTCAATCCTCAGTTAAAATTATCCGTCAGTTAAAAGTATTACCATCCTTATCGCTGGACATCAGTCAAAAAAGGATAGAGCTAACATTTATTTGACAGTTACTGTTATCTAGGGATTGAAAAATCAGTACTTATTAGTGTAATTTTACTCGTTGGGTAATGTACTTTCGATATAATAAAAGTTTTATATATCTCTCATATTTACGGAATTATGGCCTGTAAACACTTATCGTTTACACCCTGTATAGATTACTTCGCCACACATCTATTCCAGTTGTCACCAATCAACACATTTGTTTGTTTATATATATACTAATAATTATGCGTGTTATAGGGTAACGGCACCAGTGGCCAGCCAGGAACCAGTGATCAGCCTTTTGCATCGTTTATTGGTCATAAATATCGCTGTAATCAAAATAACTAAATCACGGGTTGGTACATCGTGGGTTCATACATCAGGCGACAGGAGCGGCAGAGGGTCAGAGGGGTGAAAACACGTTCATACAGGTGCTGTCCGCCGACAAGAGCAAAAGTGTCATGTCCGCCATATTTTTTGCTTCACGTGGTGTTCTTTTGACAGGTAAGAAATAACATATTTTATTATGAAATGTGATTGTGTTTTATACATGATAATAACTTTATACAAGTCATTACTTCGTGCATTTAATTTTATGAAATTTCATTTAAAAAAATGTTTTACTTATAAAGGCCATAGTCGGATTTTCATAGTAAGTCAGCCTTTAAATCAACCAGACTCTAGTATTTTTTTGTGAGTACCTCTTATGGTGAAGAATATTTCTGCTGAGTATCAACGTCCTATCGGTAACAGTTTTTGACTTATGATTTTTTTTAGTTTTTTCTTTAATGTGTTGTATCTCAGGATGTATAAAAGCGAATTGCTTCAAATTTTGAAATAATGTTCTTTATTTAGATATGCATCTAATTTAAAAAAATGAATATCGATTGTCGTATAAAAAAAAGAAAAAAAAAGACCAAAAAATTTTTCCTATTTTTTTTGTGTACCTATGAAGTAGTGACACCTCTATTTTCTTTTTCTAATTATAGACCATACATTGGCCTACTAGTTGCCTAAGTATCAAAATTTTCCAAGCGGTACCTCTTACCAAAAATCGGCAATATGTGTGGTCAAGTTCTGCATTCAATCGGTGTTTTTCAATGTAGTATACAAACTCTTCATTTATATTTGAGTTTTCTTATCAGGTTATCTTATTTAAGAGTAAATGCTAATGACAACTTAATGTCATCATGATGCAAGCTGTTTATTTCATTATTAATCGGCCGTTTTTATACATCCTGAGATACAACACATTAAAGAAAAAACTAAAAAAAATCATAAGTCAAAAACTGTCACCGATAGGACGTTGATACTCAGCAGAAATATTCTTCACCATAAGAGGTACTCACAAAAAAATACTAGAGTCTGGTTGATTTAAAGGCTGACTTACTATGAAAATCCGACTATGGCCTTTGGGGGCTGACCATTGGAAACTACTTTTTTAGGAAAGATCCAACAGACAGCCCCCGGGGCCGATCACTGGGTTTTTCGATATTTTTGTAGAGTAAAGCAGGCCATACACGTAAGGGTGTACCTGACAGGTTTGCCTGTACAGGTCAACTGTTCAGGTAAACCGGAGCGTGTATGTTACAAAAACCTGTACAGTTCTGTAACATACACGCTCCGGTTTACCTGAACAGTTGACCTGTACAGGCAAACCTGTCAGGTACACCCTTACGTGTATGGCCTGCTTAAAAGCAAAAGCAACCATTAAAACCGTTAAATTTAAATTTACATATTTAGTAAGACAAGACTTTCTTAATGGTCAAAAAACCGAATACTTCCCGATTTGTCGGATTCCTGTTTTGCCGGATTCTTGTTACGTCGGATTCTTGTTTCGTCGGAAATATTAATGTACATTAAATCATCCAGGTAAAAGAAACGTGCTTATTGTATGAATTGATCTGCTTCTCTACGTCTACCTTTTATTTAGTAGATAGGTATAACCGCGATATTTCTGTAGTATTTCTTAAATCAAAAAAACCCGGCGAATCAAGAATCCGACAAAATAAGAATCCGGCGAAACAGGAATTCGGTGAATCGGGAAGTATTAAAAAAACCCAGTGGTCAGCCCCATTTCAAAATATTTTTTTAAGCGGCTGAGCACTGGGTTTCAATGATCCAATATTCAGCCACGAGCTTATTTAAATGTTTATTTTAAGGATTAAAGTGAATGTTTGTGTGTGGATTTATAAGCAATACTTCAAGTTGGTTAAGTCTTACATGAAATAATTGTATAATACCTATGTATTCATATCCAAAAGTTATTATTGTTCACTCTTTTCAGCTAAAAATGTCGCCAAGACATCAGTATCCTTCAGAGAAACTCTCAGCTGCCATGGAAGCCATACGAAGTGAAATGCCGATTAGGGAGGCTAGTAGAACGTATGGAATTCCTCGAGGCACACTGCAAGATCGGCTGCATCTACGTGTCCCAGAAGGGCCTAGAAAAATGAGCCCATATACAGTTTTAAATAAATCAGAAGAAGCTGCTCTGGTAGATTGGTGTAAAAAATTAACGGAATGTGGATTGATAATTTATTGATTACAGTACAAGCAATAGTAAAGACTGATGGAAGAATCATTTTTCCGAAGAAATCCTTCCGTGACAATACGCACGGCTGAAGAAATTTCTAAGGGACGAGCAGTAATAAATAACGGAGGAGTCTATAAAAAAGTGGTTTCAAAACTTGAGTTTAAAAAAATCACGATTACCTGGATATACTAGATGATCCTAGGAGAATATTTAATGGAGTCGAAACCAGTTTTATGATTTGTCCAAAAACTGGTAAAGTAATTGCTCCTAGGGGCTATAAAAATATTCTTTAGTACCGTTTAGTAGCCAGATTTGGTAGCTGGCTGTCCAATGGGAAATATGGATTCCCACCTGGTAGCCAGCTATGAAATGGGAATAACTTTCCCATCTCGTAGCCGGATTTGGTACAAAATTGGTTACAAATCAGTAATGATAAGTCCCGACTTAAAGCCAGTTAGCTATCGGGATTTTGTTCCCATTTCGTAGCTGGTTGCGAAACTTTGGCTATAGGTGAAAAACTTAAGAAAGTCACCTGGGGCCTATTTCTCGTAACTATTAGTCTACAAGTATATTAGTTATTAGTTACTAGTGAAAATTTTACAAGTCCTAATATTTTCTGTTTCTCGAAAATAATTATTAGACTGGTAACTAATATTGGTACACTAATAAAAAATATTAGTCCAGCTTGGCTGATTGGGGTATTACCCATGCCTTATTACATATTTAAAAAAAATAAACATTGGCGGTAAAAAGCAAATTGTTTGTTTAGTTAAAATAAAATATTTAAATTTATTAAGAATGGATAATATGAAGTTGATGGTTTTGAGGAATATATTGGAAGCCAGAGATATTTTAATTGGAAGCTTTTCGGACACGTTAACCTAAATAGATAAACGTAAAAATGGGAGGAATTAACAATTTTAATTATTTCTCATCCGAATCCGTCCACATTTTATAATTTTCTTTAGTTAACTGTGATAAGTAACACGCTAATCATTTGGACTAATATTTTTTACCAAGCTTCGGCGACTAATAGCTTTATGAGTGTATTTTACAAGCGTAGCTATTTTTCTTTGTATTCGAGAAACCAAAACCAAATTATGTCTAATAATATTAGCTAATATTTATTAGTTGGTAACTAATAACTAATATTTTATTAGAGTGGCTTCGAGAAACGCAAATTTGTAAACTTGTAAAAGATATTAGCCCATGGACTAATATTACTAGTCTAATAAGGTACGAGAAATAGGCCCCTGTTGTACGTGTGAGTGACGTATTCGAATAGAGAACACATATTTGAAATTAGTAACACAAACAAAACAAATGCCTATTCGAACACGTCACTCACACATACAACAGGTGACTTTATTAAGTTTTTCACCTATACCAAACGGTACCAAAGGAAAAATATTTTTCTCAAACATGCAATAAAATGTTGTAGTTACGTGCCTAAAAAGTGGCCGGGAAGTACTTCGTTGCCGGCCTAGGCCGGCAAGTGCCTCTTTTTTAATTTTCATTCGACATAGGGTTGTGACCTGGCATCTTGGCTTTTAGCCAATAATTATCTGTAAGTAATATTAGTATTAAAAAAAAAATGATTGGCTGTTTTTGCAGTTATAATTAGGTATTTCAATTATATAATTTAAAATAAATGTACAATAACTACTCAAAATAATATTTAAAAAGCAGTATTACACGGCGCGATCCGTCGGCCCCGATCACCGCATGCGATTAATTGGACCCAACCGACCGCGTCGTCTAATACCGCTTTTTAACCCATTAACCGCCGGTGTCGTATATATCCTACCTGTGACTTCAATGCTGCTAGCGCCACAGTCGCATATTTACAACACAAGTACCTATTGACAGGGATTTTAGGTGTAATATGTAGTCCTTAATGGCTATGCAACAATGATAACGAAGATCCAAAGGTCAACTTACAAATATGAGACCATTATTTCTTTCTTCCTATTGCCTTTTACGAAAAAAAAAACAAATTTATTATAGAGAAGAACTCGTATGGCTAAATACTGTTTTACCTCAGACGTGTCCTGCAGCAGTCGTACATATATATCCAACAATAGTGATGCGACCAATTTTATCTTGCTTTATTTAGAAGTTGTGCATATGGTTTACACGAGTTAAGAATAATACGTAATAATAATGTAAGTAATTGTATTTGTCTTTAATCTGAATAATAATCATCACATTTATGTTTTTTATTATTATTTAGAATGGAATTATATATAATTTATTTGACGTTCGACTTTATACGATGATTAGTATCTACAACACTAGTACTTTCAATGCTATCTTAAGTGTCCAGCGCCAGAGTCGCATTTATCCAACTGCTTATGACGTCATAAACGTGCACAATTCGATAATAGTGAGGGTACTTACTTATGATTAATAACAAATTTATTAGTGGGTAGGTACTTATATTATCGGATTCACTTCATTACATACTCACAGTAGAGGCTAACAGTAACTAGCAAAATGACAACCGTTGAAGAATTAATAAGAATTTTGGAAGGCTGTGAGGAACAAACTGAAGAATTTGAGACAGATGATGAATTAGAATTAGATGAAAAGGTAATGAGTGCTGTCTTCTTCAAAATTATCATAACAGCGTAAATCAAAACATTCCTTTTTTTATTTAAAGTAAGATTTAATTGAAATCGTAGTATAGTTTTGGTTTAAGATATCTATGACAATTTATAATGGAGTACAAACAGACATTACAAAATATAATTTACTGTTATCATTTACTAAAATTAATATTGGTAATAATATCGATTACCGGAAACGACGCGGTTTGCAAGCACTATCCACTTTAACATTTTCCTATTTCTCTACCGCCGGAGTCGTATATTTCCAACAATAGGGATTCCAAAAACAAAATTTTGTTAAAATATTGTCTCGCTTTAAATCTAGGTTACAGTAGTATTCATTTACTAAATTGGATGCCGTTTGATGTTGTTTATTTTATTTTTATTAACATATGACGTTTATTTACATTTTATAAATAATACACAATTTTGTTATCTTTTAAAGTATACCACATGATAAAATATCGTAGCAGCGATTACATCACTACGGTTTCGGTACGAAATAGACGTGTGGCGCTAGAGGCACATAATTTGAACGGAGCAACCGGCGGTTAATAGGTTAAAAGTAAAAATTTGCAACTTTCAAACAGGTCAATCTTAAAAAAAAATGTGTCGGTGTCGTATTTGACTTTTGTTGTGTTTCAGAGGCTTAAGTAGTTATTAGTTATCGAGTTGACTTATAATTTCTTAGAAAGAAGATACATTTTTTTGTTTAATTTCATTGCATGTATGAGAAAAGCATTATACATACCTCGGCTATGAAGTGACGGGATGCCGTCCGAATACTATATCCGTCTACATATATTCGGCCGGCAACTAGTCACTTCCCGGCCTCGGTAGTAATGTACCACATCAGATTTCCCAAGGTAGTGAAAAGGAAACAATTACTACTTTAGCGGTTTTTTCAGCAGATGGAGCTATTTTGCCACCATGCGTAGTAATTCCATATGTTAAACCTCCCAAAGAAGTGTTGCCAGTTGATTTTCATATATTGTTTATTTTAATCTCATTAATAGTTATACTTACTAAAGGCTGAACACTTGGTTCAACGAGGTTGTTTATTGGTTTTTATAGTCCGTGGGCTAGTCGGTCTGAAATTAGAAAACGGTATAATTTGGGGGTACCAAGTGTCCTTTTTACAGTAGTTAGACATATTCATAAGGATGTTAAAAAAGTATGATAGACATCTCAAAATGGTAGCTAATAGGCATACGGGCTATTTCAAGATTTCCGTTGTATGACAGGTATGGTTAAAATTAGGAGGTACAAATTTTCCTTTTCACGGCTGTTAGATAAGCTTATAAAAACGTCAAAAATGCAAGATTGCCATTTATAAGTGCTACATAACAAAAATGGGGGCCAATCAAAGATGGTGGATCTCAAGTTTTACAAAATCAAGTATATCTCGAGAACTATTAAATATATCTAATTACTCTCTTGAACAAAATTAAAGGCATATCTGTAAGCTTCATATTTTGCTTATACACCATATTGCTAAAACCAACCAATAATTAATTATGTCCAAATTTATGGAAATTTCATGATTTAGATTTTTTTTGTGTCGTGTTTTTACATAGTAGTCATGACGCTAGGAAAATTAAATATTTTTTTAAAGATAGTGTATTTAATAAGCTTTAAGCAGTTTGATAATATTATAGTTTTAATTTTGTATCTTTTTGTCGCTTATAAATAAATAAATATATTCTTAAAAAAAAAAAAAAAAATTTAATAAGCTTTAATTTGATGTATATAACTTGTTGGCAGTATAAAAAAAAAGACCCATAAAAAATATTTAAATGAATTGTAGTCATAATCCACCGTATACTTAGTGATTTAAGAGGCGATTTTTTTATACATTTTTAATCTTGGTTATTTGAAATAAGCACTATTATTTACAAGTGGCACTTCCATCGCCTCTTAAATCACTAAGTATACGGTGGATTATGACTACAATTCATTGAAATATTTTTTATGGGTCTTATTTTTAATACCGCCAACAAATTATATACATCAAATTAAAGCTTATTAAATACACTATCTTTAAAAAAATATTTAATTTTTCTAGCGTCATGACTACTATGTAAAAACACGACACAAAAAAAATCAAAATCACGAAATTTTCATAAATTTGGTCGTAATTAATTATTGGTTGGTTTTAGCAATATGGTGTATATACAAAATATGCAGATATGCCTTTAATTAATTACGACCAAATTTATGAAAATTTCGTGATTTTGATTTTTTTTGTGTCGTGTTTTTACATAGTAGTCATGACGCTAGAAAAATTAAATATTTTTTTAAAGATAGTGTATTTAATAAGCTTTAATTTGATGTATATAATTTGTTGGCGGTATTAAAAATAAGACCCATAAAAAATATTTCAATGAATTGTAGTCATAATCCACCGTATACTTAGTGATTTAAGAGGCGATGGAAGTGCCACTCGTAAATAATAGTGCTTATTTCAAATAACCAAGATTAAAAATGTATAAAAAAATCGCCTCTTAAATCACTAAGTATACGGTGGATTATGACTACAATTCATTTAAATATTTTTTATGGGTCTTTTTTTTTATACTGCCAACAAGTTATATACATCAAATTAAAGCTTATTAAATTTTTTTTTTTTTTTAAGAATATATTTATTTATTTATAAGCGACAAAAAGATACAAAATTAAAACTATAATATTATCAAACTGCTTAAAGCTTATTAAATACACTATCTTTAAAAAAATATTTAATTTTCCTAGCGTCATGACTACTATGTAAAAACACGACACAAAAAAAATCTAAATCATGAAATTTCCATAAATTTGGACATAATTAATTATTGGTTGGTTTTAGCAATATGGTGTATAAGCAAAATATGAAGCTTACAGATATGCCTTTAATTTTGTTCAAGAGAGTAATTAGATATATTTAATAGTTCTCGAGATATACTTCATTTTGTAAAATTTGAGATCCACCATCTTTGATTGGCCCCCATTTTTGTTATGTAGCACTTATAAATGGCAATCTTGCATTTTTGACGTTTTTATAAGCTTACCTAACAGCCGTGAAAAGGAAAATTTGTACCTCCTAATTTTAACCATACCTGTCATACAACGGAAATCTTGAAATAGCCCGTATGCCTATTAGCTACCACTTTGAGATGTCTATCATACTTTTTTAACATCCTTATGAATATGTCTAACTACTGTAAAAAGGACACTTGGTACCCCCAAATTATACCGTTTTCTAATTTCAGGCCGACTAGCCCACGGACTATTAGAGGCTGTTCACTGGTATCAAATAGTACAAATTCAGTACTAAATAATGCAACATGAATCGACAGAATATGAACATAATTCAGGACCTGGCTCCGCCATTATAACGTTATAATGGCGGAACCAGATCCTGAATTCGATAGATTCATATTGCATTATTTAGTATTAAATTTGGTGAGCGTCAGAATGACTGACCAAAATAGCGGATCAGTGTTAGAGTACAATCATAATTTACTACCTATTTGCTACTATTTACTACCTATGTTCACATATTTGCTACCTAAGTTTTAAAAAAGAAATAAATTTAATTAAGTGGGCAGTCATTCTGACGTCAGAATGATTACCCACATTTATTATTTCGCGGTTAGACCCCATATTTTGCAACTTTCTATGTAGTATGATTTACTACCTTTTTGCTATTAAAACATATATTTTTTCCAGATTTTTTAGGCAAAAAAAAATTGTTAGAGTACCATCATAATTTACTACCTATTTGCTACTATTTACTACCTATGTTCACATATTTATTTATACCTAAGTTTTAAAAAATATATGCTTAGGTAGTACATAGAAAGTTGCAAAATATGGGGTCTAACTACGAAATAATCATGCGTTACCCGTGTTACTACCAGTCTTACTACCAGTAGCAACACGGGTATTTTTTTTTACCGTTGTTACAACTAGCCGCTCTGGTAGTAACAAGGGAAATTATTTTATTCCCCATATAACAACCACCTTGACAATAATATTGGTTGCATGTTCGTCCTTTTTACAAATTACTTAGTGTCAATTATGACATATTAAAGAAAAATAAATAATAATTAATGACGTTCATAAATTACCCGTTTTATTTATTGCACTAGCATCATTATAATCCCAGATAAGAAGGTCAATCTATTTGCTCTGGTGTAATTTATAACTGATTACATTTTCTTCAATTATGGCTGAAGAGGAACCAGAAATAAGTTATATTCATAGAAAAGGTGGAACAGTCTTGTTAACTGAAGCCCACCAGTATTACAAGTTAAAAGAATACAAAAATGGTTCAGTAATTTGGCGATGCAGGTCTTTTTTCAAAACTAAGTGCTCGGGAAGTATTACAATAATGGTGAGTTTTATGTTTATAAATAATACATTAACGCAATATTGATCCCAGTCCATTAATCGCTGATGTGATCTCATAATCATACACTGTCTGAGTGCCCTCAACGCACAAGTGCGTTCAAATATTCCCGAAACATTTCTGAGCAAGTTCCGAACCTGGCGAAGGTTAGAAAAAAAAATGCCGAATGCGTTAAAATTAATAGCATAGCCCTTTTCTGAGCAAGTTCCGAACCTGGCGAAGGTTAGAAAAAAAAATGCCGAATGCGTTAAAATTAATAGCATAGCCCTGAGACTGTCTACTTTTCATTCATTTGCGTAGTTATCAATTGTTCAAATGTTGATTAGGTAAGGTAACTACGTGCTATTTTGCTCAACAATCAGCAATCGCTATCCAGAAAGGAAATTTAACCCACCTTCTGGGCACCCTTCTGGGAGCTAGCAGGTTTCTGGGCCAATATTAGATTTAGATAGATTGTTTTTTTGTATTTTACTATAATAAATAATAATAATAAATAATAAATATTATAGGACATTCTTACACAGATTGACTGAGTCCCGCGGTAAGCTCAAGAAGGCTTGTGTTACGGGTACTCAGACAACGATATATATAAAGCCTAACAACTTTCTATTTGACCCTGACACAGTGTCGCTACAAACAGTTTACCTATGGCAATAATGTGATGTCATGTCAGTAACCAATTGCAAAACATTTTCCAATGGAATACTATTCAATCCTTCGTCCTTTCTTTGGTTTAAAGATTTTATTGTATTTAAGACGATTTTTCTTGCTTCTATTGGTATCTTTTTCGGCATTTTTATGATGAAATCGTTTAAGTCGCGATATATTTTCTTTTTGTTTACATCGGTGACATTCGATGACATTCAACACCTGGCCTACTACCGCGAAAATCGAAATTCGTAAATTTCGAGGATGTTTCTCTGTCACTCAAACGAAGGCGTCATTAGAGTGAGAGAGACAAATCCTCGAAATTTACGAATTTCGATTTTTGCGGTAGGGCCGCTGATGTCAAACAGTAATCATTGCCAGTAAAATAAATTAGTGTCACTGAAAATCCGCAACATGGCGAGGGTCAAATAGTAAGTTGTTAGGCTTTAATATACAAATACATAAATAGATAGAAAACAACCATGACTCAGGAACAAATCGTCCATTAAATACAAAAGCGACACAACTCAAAAACCGTGAAAAATGATTTTATTGCAAAAACGACATTATCAGCACTAATATTTTACGTGACACTAAGACACCTGTCGATTTGACGTTAGTAAGTATCAAAATTATGCAGGTGCCCTTTTTGCACTATCGCTCTTTCGAAACTTATTTCAGTGCTAAACTGCCATTTTGTCAGTTGCTACTCGACTGTCGACCAAAACACACGACATTTTTGTGAAAAAGTGCCATGAAACGAAAAAATAAGTGATTACGTTAAAAAATATGTAAGCAAAGGTGCCATATTTATAGATGTGGCCGATTTGAATAAAATAAATACGTAAATATTATGTTTCTTTATATAAAAAGGAGTCTCAAAACGGAATGTGGCAGCTTTAATTTTAAAATATCCTCTTAAATTTGATTTTTCATTCATCAAAACTGCCGTATTAGGATTTGCAACCTCTTTGAATTAAAAATATATTCGAATGCATCAATCACAGGAGCCATATTTATACATGATGCTGTTTTGAATAAAGTAAATATGTATGGTTTAGATTTCTTTATAAACAAAGGAGCCGCAATACGGAATGTTGAATTTCAAACAACATTGTTGCATTTACAACCGTTTTTAATTCAGTATAATATTAAAATCCATAAATGTACCAGATTGAATAATTGAGTATCTTTTGCATGAAATCTTAAAAAATACAATACATCTTATAAAAACAGTAATTTGAAAACGAGGTACTTTGTATTGTGTTCGTTTTACTTAAAAGTTTGCGTGGAAGATGACTGAATTTTGTGTACCTATAATTGCGACTACGAAGAAACAATAATGGCATAAACTTCGGATTATTAAGTATTTGTCATATTTTCCTATTATATTATTTGTATACAATACAAGTAAAACAAACAAAGATCTAACCCCGGTGTATGTTTTAACGAATCTAAAAACTTATATTAGTAATATTTATTTTTTCACTTTTGGGACTGCCAACATAGGGATGATGACTGTATTTAAAATAAATTATTAGACATTATGCACGGCATAAAAAAAATTTGTGAACAAAAAACGAATACAAAATCTTTAAACAGCTCCCCTGTAAAAAGTATTTTTTTGACATGTGTCGCTTTTGTATTTAATTGACGAAATATCTGTGTTCATCACACAAATAAAAATGCCCTTACCGGGATTTGAACCCAGGACCATCGCCGTAGCAGGCAGGGTCACTACCAACTACGCAAAACGTGTCGTCAAAACACTACACCTACCTACTACTTGCGGTGTTCTATTACTTGCTAAATAAATCCCTCAATTTTTTTTTAGAATGACCATGTATCTAAGAAAAAGACATGTATGTAAAGCTGATTTTGCAGTGAATAAAATTGCTGCTAGTATATTTAACTTGAAAAAAAAAAATCACTAAAAGTGATAAGCCCATACCACAGCTTTTTAAAAAAGCAATGAAAAAACTAGAGGATGGTATAAATCTAGTAGAAAATTTACCAACGTTTTCTAGTGTACAGCATTCGCTTTATGATATGCGTAACCAATTTGCCAATGTAAACAAAACAATTTACACAAAACTCGAAGAAGTTCAAGTGCCAGCACAGTTTTATGATACAATCTTGGCAGATTATTATTATGAAGGTGTTCGTATTTTGCTGTTTTGCACCAAACAAGCAAGAAAAGATATTAAAAAAATAACAGAATTTTTTGGTGATGCAACATTTGGGTATACTCTTGGCTCGACTCAGTCGTTTTTTGTCTAGTTCTTAAATTCGTGCCTTTCTGCTTTCGTCACCCGTTCTTGATTTGCCACTTTCGTGTGAAGCCTATTTCATATTTGGTAAACTTTGTGCTTTTGCCATTTTCTTCTTTTGGCTCATTCGTTATTCGTCACCATCTTCTTTGGGCATATTCAATGTTAGTCTATTCTTTTTTGGTCTCATTTGCTATTCGACCTATCGTCTTTGATTTTATTCTATACATTTTTGTCTAGAAAAACATAAGAAATAGAGAATTATACTAAAAAAGAGAATGACTGTCACCGAAAATGCTCAAAGAAGATGGTGACGAATAACGAATGAGCTAAAATAAGAAAATGGCAAAAGCACAAAGTTTACCAAATATGAAATAGGCTTCACACGAAAATGGCAAATCAAGAACGGGTGACGAAAGCAGAAAGGGTTAAAGAACTTGACAAAAAACGACTGAGTCGAGCCAAGAGTATACCAACATTTGATTCATGTCCATCACCTTTTAAACTGTTTTATAGCATTCACGGAGATCTAGGAAGTTCAACGGAGACAACAAAAACAAAACCACTGATTTTTGCTCTTTTGAGCAATAAAATGCAATCGACGTACGAACTTATGTTCCGAATGATTAAGTCACAACTAACAAAATTTCGTCCAAAATTATTTCACTGTGACTTCGAAGTAGGAGCTATAAATGCATTATTATTGGTTTATCCTGAAGTTAAAATAATTGGGTGTTATTTTCACTGGCACAGATGTATGTGGAGAAAAGCGAAATCGTTAAAAATGAATAAAAGCAAAGCTCAAAAACGCATTGTGGCACTGTGTGCTGCATTGCCGCTTCTACCGCAGGAAATGCTGATAAATGCTTGGCAATACATAATTGAAGAAAGTGGACATCTTTCTATGGAATCCTTTACAATAACATATGTGCAAAGTACATGGATTAAAGAAAAGTACCTAAGCTTACTTAGCGTTTTCGGCAGGAGACACCGAACTAATAACGTATTGGAAGGGTTCCATTCAAAATTAAACAAAGTAATAAACAAAAGCAATACTTCAGTAATGCGACTCTTAAATGCTATATACAAGAAGAGTTTCATGGCTCCCACCAAAATAATCAATAAAAGAAGGAAATGTGACACCCTGAATGATGATTATATACGTCACATACAAATGCAGTTACTTAATGATGAAATTTCAATTGGTTTTGCTCTAGAAAACTTCGCTGACATTCTGTCAACCTACTTTTATTGGGTAACTATTATGATTTATAAGTAGGTACACGTGTAGTGTGTTACTAGCGTTTCAGATAAATGTTCTTTTCTTGTTTTGTTCCTATAGTATTATTTATTTAGCATTAGAGCGCAGAAGCAGCCGTCGTCAACCTTATTTCTTTAGGACAAATATTAGATGTACCTAAGGAAGTTTAACCAGAACGAGAATTTAACGGTAACACTTTTTTTGCTCTCGAGTGTAATATACGCAAATAACATAGGTAATTTCCGCTTCAGTATATGTAAATAAAACTATGTACTATAAATTAAACATGTTTTTTTTATTTTTAACGTAATAAGAGGCAAACGAGCAGACACATCGCCTGATGGTAAACGATTACCATAATCATCAGATTCGATAAGTTGTAAAAACGCCAAAAAAAAACACGAAAAACAGTGTACACTATTATTACATAATACATAATACAATTAATCATGTTGACAGTTCAAAAAACGAGCCGATAGTTCCAAATGTCTTCTACTTTGGGTTTTTTATCATGCAACCTTTCCAGTACTGAATTAAGAAATAAAAAAAATAAAAAATAAAAAATGTCGCATATAAAAGACCTAATCTTCCTGCTTTTACGTTCTCTCTAATGCTAAATAAAACGGACTATAAAAAGAGACTATTTTTATTTTTCTGTTGGTTAATACGAGTGCTACGCGAATAATACAAGTGGTTTCTGTTTACGTGGTTAAGTGTAGCCATACATATTACACATTTAAGCGAAATAAAACAATTTATAAAAATATTAACAAGTTATTTTTATTAACTAAATGTTATACATATTCCCGAATGACATTTATAATTGGCTGTATAATACCAATGTTCATTAATTTGATTATATCGACGCAATGACTTCTGTTGAAGTCCGTTAAATTGTCCTCTGCCTCGATTATCTCGTCCCAACTTTGAGTCGGCCGCAGATGGTAAGCACAGGCACGGGTTCCCGGGGAAACGTACAAGTTCCAGCTTATTAACATCGATACTTTTATATCGGCTGGGATCGTCATCAATGGCGCTAGATTACATCCACCAAAGACGCAGGCGTTTCTATTTTCCGGTGTCCTAGTTAATGGACGATTGTTTTACAAAATATCCATATCTCTACGAGTTGGTAGTTGGTACAATGACGTATTATTGACTGCTAATGAACGATTTCTTTTTAAGAATGATGAGCATGTTTTTGGCCAGTCAATATTTGTATAAAAAGGAGTATTACGTTTTAGTCTATCAAGGTTTGTCAAGGTGGTTGTTATATGGGGAATAAAATATTTTCCTTTGCTACTACCAGAGCGGCTAGTTGTAACAACGGTAAAGAAAAGTACCCGTGTTACTACTGGTAGTAAAACTGGTAGTAACACTGGTAACGCATGGAAATAATAAATGAAATGAAAATGTAATATTTCTTTTTTAAAACTTAGGTAGCAAATATGTGAACATAGGTAGTACATAGTAGCAAATAGTAGTAAATTATGATGGTACTCCAACAATTTTTTTTGTTCAAAATTTGAAATGCTTATAAAATCGTCATTTTTTGCCTAAAAAATCTGGAAAAAATATATGCTTAGGTAGCAAATAGGTAGTAAATCATAGTATATATAAAGTTGCATAATATGGGGTCTAACCGCGAAATAATTAATGTGGGCAGTCATCCTGACGTCAGAATGACTTGCCCACTTAATTAAATTTATTTCTTTTAAAACTTAGGTAGCAAATATGTGAACATAGGTAGTAAATAGTAGCAAATAGGTAGTAAATTATGATTGTACTCTAACACTGATCCGCTATTTTGGTCAGTCATTCTGACGCTCACCAAATTTAGTACTAAATAATGCAAAATTCAGGATCTGTTTCCGCTATTATAACGTTAAACTTATTGAATATAACTTTGAAATAGAAGAGGTAAATTTTTTTTTACAACAGGTACCAAATAGTACAAATTCAGTACTTATGCACTTATGAATCGATCGAATTCTGGATCTGGTTCCGCCATTATAACTGTTACAAATAATGCAAGATGATAGAATTCAGAATCTGGTCCCGCAATTATAACTTACGGCTGATCACTGGTGCCTTTCCCCTACTAAATGTAGGAATTTGTGATTCTATTTCATTATAATTCCTCTGGTGGTGGTCCCTCAAATTTCTCAATACAAGAACGATGATATTAAAACCTTTATTCGATTAAGGACAGATTCTGGTTTGGGCAGATTCTGGTTAAGGCTGATTCTAAGTATTGTTATTTCATGTGTAGTGCTTACAATGAGTTCTATTCGATTACGAGACCAGGGAGTAGCGGTAGGAGCGAGACTGACAGGTATAGTATATAGTACTAGGTATAGTCGCTATCGAATACAACTCATGGTAAGAACGTAAATGTAATAGGCTACTTGACTCATATCAAATTTAGTGCAAAAAATTATTCTTTTCTGCAGTATTTATTGAAGTGATCAATATTTTTCGATTACGGTGTATTAAGTGTTTAATGGGTACATATTTATTGAAAAATTTGTTTTATTTTTTTTTAATTTCGTACTCTGAAAATGGTGTCGGCCATGATGTGACGTTGACGTTGAATCTTTTACGAGTGAAGTTCGCCATGGACATGTAGCTTTGCTGTGACATTGGCATACCATAAGTGACATGTCAAAATATGTTTGTTTTCGGTTTGAGTGACGTCACACCACAGATAATCTAAGCATTAACATGGCTAGTATCGTTTTCGCGCGGTAACGAAAGTTTAAATTTTAAGTTATAATTTTGGGGTTTTCTAGGTCGTGAAAAAATATATTTATATTTTTTTCCGTTAATCTGATATTGATTAATAATAAACGACAAACTTTAAAAATGGGTCAAGTAGCCTATTCCAACGTGGACCTCTGGTAGTATTCGAAATATGGGAGGTATATTAAATAAAAAATATAGAAAAGAGTATTGTACAATGTATTTTAAATAAACAATATTAAAAGGAGGAAATTGAAGACCATTATTCTTCTAATCCTTCACCCTCTGCTTCTTCGTCGAATTCCCCTTCGTCATCAGCCGTGGCGTCTTGGTATTGCTGGTACTCTGAGACTAAATCATTCATGTTACTTTCAGCTTCTGAGAACTCCATTTCGTCCATACCCTCACCAGTATACCAATGAAGAAAAGCTTTCCTTCTAAACATTGCTACAAACTGTTCTGAAACTCTCTTGAAGATAGCTTGTATAGCTGTTGTGTTCCCGATAAACGTAGATGCCATTTTTAAACCTCGTGGTGGTATATCACATACTGCAATTTTCACATTATGAGGAATCCATTCTACGAAGTATGTGCTGTTTTTATTTTGTATGTTCACAAGTTGTTCGTCTACTTCTTTCATAGACATTCTTCCTCTAAACACAGTGGCTACAGTTAAATACCTTCCATGTCTTGGGTCGCATGCTACCATCATGTTTTTGGCGTCGAACATTTGGAGAGTTAATTCTGGAACAGTTAACGCTCTATACTGCTGCGCTCCTCTTGACGTTAGAGGTGCAAAGCCAGGAGTGTAGAAATGAAGCCTTGGAAACGGTACCATATTTACTGCAAGTTTCCTCAAATCTGCATTTAACTGACCAGGAAATCTTAAACATGTAGTTATGCCAGACATTGTTGCGCAAATTAAATGATTTAGATCACCATATGTAGGCGTAGTTAATTTTAGTGTTCTGAAACAGATATCATACAATGCCTCGTTGTCCAAGCAAAATACGTGATCAGTATTCTCAACCAATTGGTTCACAGCTAGGGTAGTGTTATATGGTTCCACCACACAATCAGATACTCGTGGGCTTGGAAAAACTGAGAACGTTAGTATTATTCTATCGGGGTATTCTTCTCTGATTCTGTTCACCAGTAGTGTACCCAGACCGGATCCAGTACCCCCACCCAGAGAATGGGACATCTGAAATCCCTGAAGGCAATCACAGCCTTCAGCTTCTCTTCGGACCACGTCCAAACAAGATTCTAATATATCGACTCCTTCTGTGTAATGTCCTTTTGACCAGTTGTTAGATGCACCATGCTGTCCATAAACAAAATTATCAGGCCTGTACAAGCACCCAAACGGACCAGACCGCACGGCATCCATCGTCGCCGGCTTTAGATCAATCAGTACGGTTCGAGGTACGTATTTTCCGCCAGATGCTTCATTATAATACACATTGATCCTTTCTAACTGTAAGTCAGAATCACCGTGGTAACATCCACTGGGATCGATTCCATGTTCGTCGGATATTACTTCCCAAAACTGCAACAATGATATTTGATCTTAAAATGTTTATTAACTAAAACTACATGGTAGGACTTGCAACAGCCAATTATAATAAAGCGGCAATTACACTTCGTCGTTCACCTAATGCGGCCGCCGAATCAACCGACAATGTTTGCATGCGGCGAACGAATAATGGATAGGAGAGCCGTCGAAAAGTATGCAAAATGTAAATTAAAGTACTTTTATGTGTCATAATCATAAACACTGGATTTGAGACATTCTTAGTGACTTACGTCATTTTGATGACATTTAGTATGAGATGTCGCACAAAAATCCGATCTCTGGTCATAAATAATTAATGATATTAAAATATTTCTTTCAACTTCAGTACAAAACCTGACACGCTCGGCCGCCATACAAATGAATGAACTTGTTTCTTCTATCCAAATCTAATTCTGTGGAGAGTACTATTTTTTTTGAGGGTACGAGTAATAGAACAAAATAGCATTTTCATATTTGTTACTCTTTCTGTCAACCGTACGGAAAGTGCACGTTGATAACGATCACTAGTTACTACGCTATTTTCAAAGATGGTTGAGGATATAGATGCCGAAATGTTGATTTCTTTGGTAGAAGAACGTTCAGTCCTCTGGGACAAAACAATTGACGATTACAAGGATAAGTTTTTAAAAACTAGAGTCATTTTTCCAGGGTTTGAAAACAACACGAGCAAAGAAAAGAAAACTTGGATTCATCTACTCAACACTGCACCGCAACGTTAATCTGCACGGCGCCACAACGTGTGTTTGCCCGGTGCAGCACCGTTAAACTGCACGACGCCGCGCCGTAATTTCGCAGTTACTAGATAACTGCGAAACTATAGGTAGTGACCACCGCTTACGTTCAAGTCATAATCTCATCCTTGCTATACCCCCTAACAAGACAATCCTATGCTAAATCTTTCACCGTACGTGCTGTGAAGTTATGGAACGGTTTGCCTCTATCCCTCCGGCAGTGCCAGACTGTGGCATCATTCAAGGCTAATCTAAAGAAGATGTGGCTATCCACGAACGATAATTTAGTATTTACATAATTTATATGTATTTAGATAATTTAGTACATTTGTATATATTTGGTATAGTATTTATGTATACTGATATGTAGTCTATGTATAGTTTGATATAAGTTATGTGTGTATTCTATTAATTTAGTGTTTTTTAATTCTTTTGTATTCATTGTGCATTGTGTGAGTTTGTCTATTGAATCTTTCGGTTCTCCACTCAATCTCTCAAAGGTTAGCTGGAAGAGATCCCTTATAGGGATAAGTTCGCCTTTGTACCTAAATTTCTGTATAACTGTTTTTGTAACATTCTGTGTACAATAAAGTGATTTACTACTACTACTAAACAACATACCAAAAATGCAGCGATACTACTTGATTTGCGAGTTTAGAGTAAAATGATGTACGATTTGACCGTACTATAAAGCAATAAATACAATCAGTTGCTACAATGAACAGCAGACCACAACTAGTGCCGTCGAAGGTTGGAACAACCGTATAAATAGGAAATTGAAAAAAGATTCCGTATTTTATTTTATAAATATGATACAAAGAGAAATTACTACCCAAAATCTACGAATTAAAAAAATTCTGTTGGATTTGTTGACCAAAAGTTATAAAAAAAATAGAATATTTGAAAAAGCCCGAAGAGCGACTAAAAAAATGTTTAGAGGGAAAAATTTACCGGCCTTAGGCCTACTGTCCACGAGGCGTAGCTGCATAGACGCGGCACGGCCATGCGTGCAGCTTCTGTGCAGCCTGGCGTACTGACGTTGTCCACGAAGCGTAGCGTACGCGTATCGTAGCCTGCATTTTCTTTCAATTCTTTCATTCGTAACGATGTCGTCCAGTGATGAAGACGTTATTTTGGCCTATTCTTATCTTCGAAGGCGGCGACTACGCCGTTTATATTGGGTACATCCATATATAGAAAGAAACATACATTGTAGACTATTTGTAGCTGCAAGAGAACTATCAGCAGATGACAGCGTATTTCATTCATTTTATAGAATGAGTAAAAGAACATTTCAGAATTTACTGGACATCATGACTCCACTGCTACAAAAACAAAACACCAATATGCGAGAGTGTGTTAGCCCTTATGCCTTATGCCTTGTCTGTTAAGTCTTTACGGGAATATTCCGTAAGGGTATTATTATAGAGACACGGATATTTTTCCAATTTCTGCACAAACTTTGCAGCCGTTCCGGCCATTTTTCTTACAAATATTTAACGTGTTGTCCTTGCGATGCAGCCCGGCGTATGACACGCGGTACGCCCGGCGGCATGAAGCTTGCATGCAGCGTCGCTGACGCGACGTTGCCGCTCCGTGGACGGAGTTGGGCGGGTTTGTATATAAGCTGCACGCAAGCGTACACCAAGCGTACAATGACGAATACGCGTCTATGCAGCTACGCTTCCGTGGACAGTAGGCCTTATTCATAAAAAGTTACGCGCCCGCTGATGGGTCGTTGTTGACCGGATGGGTGTTAAAGTAGGCAGAAGAGAAAAGATAAAGGTATGAAAGTCTGATTTGGTGTATAGTTTTTAATATCGTCTATTCATCTGATTATTATTAAATATGTATCCAGAGATACTTAATTATATTTAGATAGGTATTTAAAATAAATATCCGATGATTTATTGTAAGCAGTTAGGCAGTTTCGATTTTCTCTACATGCAACATTGCACGAATCAGAAATGGTGGGAAAACTAATCTCCAACTTTTTTAATTTAAAATTTTGTTGATAGTTTTTCAACCATTTCAACTTCAACGTCAATACGCAGTGAGACTCCATCATGCAGGCCTTAAACGCTATTGATGCCATAAATAATTTGTGTAATCCGCCGCGGCGTCCAAAAATATATAACATAAGGGCAGAACCCATTGAGGATCTGCCCGATGTTGAATTTAGGCGGCGATACCGCTTTAATAAGAGAACTTTAATAAGGCGACTGTTTTGTATATAGTAGAGTTGGTGGAAGACCTGAAGAAAGATCGCAGAGGAGCTGGCCTCACAACAGAACTTCAGGTTCTAACTGCAATTAGGTGTTGGGGTCGCAAGGAAGTAAATATTTATTTATTACTTACCCGTACTACTAACTGCCCATACCTAGGTACTAACTAGCCATACAATTATGTTTCGTTATCTGAAATAATATAATTATTTGAGATAAAAGTAAGTAACAAGGAATTAGGAAATATTTGCGGTGACACCACATTTTTGTCTATGATTTTGTCAAGGCGCCAACGTAACGCGTCTAATCCGTTCAACAGCGGCTCAACAGTTATCGGTTATATATTGAGCGTTTATGAATAACACTTCTTATAAACCGTTTAACAAGACTTATCGGCTCGATAACTATTGGGCCCCTCAAACCTTCAACAAGGAATTTTTATGAATAAGGCCGTACATTTACAATTTCCAAGATTTGAGCAAAATAGTATATTTATACAAGAAAAGTAAATAGGTGGTGTAAATGTACAGTCAGTGTCTGATACTGACTGTATTGGTGGTTTTAAGAACGGAACGAGTAGGTTCAGATTTTAGTTCAAGACGTTCAAGAATAGTTTCTTTATTTTATAAGGTGAATTCAATTTGTAACATGTAGATACAGTAAAATAATATACAAAGAACATGATGGTTTTCTTTATTTGCTCTTATTATTCCCTAAACCTATGTCTACGTATTGCGTTAATTGTTCAAAATTGATTCTTGAGTTTTTATCGAGCGAATTTTATTTAGTAGTGATAACCATTTGGTAAATTAGATGAAAGGGTGCAAATGGTTGACACAAATGGTTGACCAATAGAAATAGGGGATGTTTATATTATAAACGTCAACTTATGATCAAAGACGACAATGACTGCAGACTAACTTGACGAATGAAGAATGGGTGACGAAAGCAGAATCTGACAAATTTAGGAACGTGACGAAAAACGAATGAGACGACCCTAGAGTATACCGAAAAAAAAAAACAATTTAAAACGCAGTGTGGCAGAAAATTTCTTCTGCTATGTAAGCAAACTGCCGTTACTACCTCCTGAATATACATAACAAACATGGCGGTCTGTTCTACACGCACGGTCCTTGGGAACAAGATTTCAAGGAATTTGGCAAGTACTTTGAAAGGGAATGGATACGGAAGATAAGCTTCAATGGGCACGTACCATGGACCTATACCTAAACTGAGTACTGCGACAAAAGTGACCGACAGAAGCATTCAAGAGAATAAGTGTAATAGTAATGTAGTGTAGTGTAATAGTAGTAGTGTAATAGTAATGATTTATATAAGGTCCTAATTTATTAGTTGCAGATATTTTAACACATGATACTTTACATTAAAATAATTAACTTTAAATATAAATTAAGAAATCTTTTCATATAACTTTTTTGATTTAATTTTCCTAACAAAAAAATGTATTATAATTTCGTCTAAAAAAATCATCATGTGCATTATCACATGTCACAATAACACTGTCTGTCATGCCATCAAACGACACAATCCAACGGAAAATAACTTGACATTGACAATCAAGTATTTAATTTATCGACGTGAAGTGGCCAGTTCCAGTTAAGTGTTACGTAAAAGAGGTACTAGAATCTGTTCAATGAGTTTTCATTTAATAATCACATTAACAGGGTGCTTTTACGTAGCAGATTTGTTTTGCCGTTTTCTCCAAAAAAACATAGTAAAAGCTATAATGTTTCACGGTTTAATATACTCCAGAGACCGAGTACTATCAGCTGTAAAAATATCTGCATCTAATAAATTAGGACCTTATATATTAAATGTTAATTATTATTACAGATCCCGAAAAAAGGTATACAAATAAGTAGTCCTTTTTTCATTCATTCATAAATTGTCCATGCAATTCTGAACCAGCGGCGTTCATAAAAAAATAATTGTACAAAAAATCGAGTATCGATATCGACATCACAAAATGTGTTTACCTATCCCTAAGTAATAACTTGACAGCTATCATTTTGATTTAGGACACATTCGTCATTCTCACAAAAATGTAATTCTACATAATTAGGTCACTTTCGTCACTACTGACGAATGTGTACTTAGTTTTATGTTTTGATCGTTTCGGTCAGTAGTGACCAATAGGAACTGAATATAAACTTATGTGTAGTTTCGTCAGCTGTTTTAAGACAGTCTCATGTTTAGAATTTCATTACAAAATGATATAAAAGAAATCACGAATTAGTGGATTTTAAACAAAGTTTAAGTGCCTATTTTTTTTTAACCCCTCGTATGCGTCCTGTCAAATTAGGTTACTGAAAAAGTGACCTTGACACTTAAAACAATAAATTGAAATTCGCACGCACGGATCCGTGCCTAAGCATACAAGGGGCTGACTTAATGTTTGTATGGTAAATTAGAAATAAAATTAATTTGTATATATACGATATCTTGTGACATATCTTCAAATGAAAGGGTTTTGTTTTTATATGGTTTTAAAGTTTATTTAACTATAACAACTAACAAACTTAATGGTTAACTTAAAAATATATAATTTCACTAACACAACAAACAAATATATTTAAAGACACGTATTTTTCCACACCATGCTTAACTTTTTTAAGCATGTTTTTATTGTTAATTTACCATTTTGCAATAATTTGATTACGCTTCGTCTCCTTTTTTGTACTTCGATATCAATTTTTCTTCGGTTTTTTGCTCTTATCCCGCCTGCTCGTGTGTTTAATATTTTGAAATCATTTGTTTTTATTTCGGCATTTATAGCATGCATTAGTCTCAATAGACTGGCGTTCTTCGGTATTTTTTTATTTAAGCGGCTATGCCAGCCTTCTACAGCTTTAGTCGTTACATGACGTTCATTGTAACAACTGAAACTCATAACTGCGTCATTGAGCAACCACTGATCCATAAAATAATAAATGTATTGCTTTTGCAATTATTCGGCAGCATATTTATAATTGACAACCATCCTTCAACTATTAATTCCTCAGGAAGGTGTGCTAAAGCCTTACAATATTGTACAAACTTTTTCCCCGTTTTGGTTCTGTTAATTTTTATTTTCCGTGCATTCTTTTTGATAGCTTGTGCATAATGAAAGTAGCAGCCCGTTATTTGACTATCTGGATATACTGTGCTTATTGCATTATTCATGGCGATTTCAAAATCGATTTTGAACAGAGATGGGTTCCAAAGCGGTAATTTGTCTCTCAGTATCTAACAGCTTTTCATAAGTTTCTTGTTTTTTGTTCGGCAAGATAGCATAAACAGAAGTGCTGCCTAAGTCGGCGTGAAACGTATAAAGCTGCTTAAAGGGATATCGCATAATTTTAAGTTCCGTCGCCCAGAATTATTTTAGCTCTTTGAAATACACTTCTGATATTACGGCTCACGAATATTAAAATTCCATCATTGACTTCATTTAACAGATCTGGCTGAAATCGTTCAGGTATTTCCACTTCTTTTATTGATGTAAATTTAAGCTTTGTTATCTTGTTAGACCGTTTTCTTAAATTGTACAATGCTGTCTTTTTGTCCTCGAATGATGGTAAATTTTGAACAAATTGAACTCCTTTGTCAAGCAGTGGTATCATGCAATCATCAAAAATTTGCTGGATGGGTGTAAATTCTTCCATAACCCGTTTTTTGCAAACATTAAATTGTTTGATGAATTCAACGTGTTCAAAATTGGGTTTGCAATGTTGTGAATGATCAGATTTTCTGATTATTAAGTCTTGCTTTGCAATGGACGCATTACATACATTCCGCTTTTCACATCTCCAATTTGTAGAATCTTTGTTTTTTCTAGCCAATGTATACCTATGTCCATCGGTGTAAATAGAATCTATTCCTTTTTCCAGGTGTTATAAAAATTTCAGAGCTATCCATTCCGGAAAATCCTGTTATTAGATGATTTATTTCGTAAAATGATTCAAATCTTAGTAAAAATTAATATTTCAATTCGATGGTATGTCAATAATGTGACAGTTGCTAGTCATTGAGACATAAACAATCATAAAGAGTATTAAATAGAAAGATATGTAATCTATTTTCATTTGAAGTACCGGTGACAATAATGCCGGAAGGATAATAAGATAAAAGCATTTGTCAGTGTCTCAGCGTTGGGAGAACAAAATATATTATTGCATTGTGAAAGTACTTCGATTAATTAACAACAGTAATTTATTTGGACGAGATGGTTTTAAAAAGAACGCCAGAACATGACGAAAGGTGCATATTTATAGGCTGTTGGTACGATCCCCAGCCTATTCCTATTGTACTCAAACGCAAAATTTTGTTAAAATACAAATTATATATTACACCGGCCACCAAAGCATGCCAATATCATCAGCAACAACAGGATTGGTCAGAGATAGCGGAGGCTGACGATAATCTCGACGATTTCGATGTCAGCCACATGGAGGACATGATAAATTTAATTAATTATGTTTTAGGGCTCGTACACGCTATATTATACTAGAATTATTTTGTGAAAAATCATGAATAAATATAATTTTAATACTTAGCTTTTTATTACATCAGTGACCTGTAGTATAATAAAACCGAAGGCCACTAAGTCTAAAACTGAATAAGTTTTTATATCATTTTGTAATGAAATTCTAAACATGAGACTGTCTTAATACAGCTGACAAAACTACACATAAGTTTATATTCAGTTCCTATTGGTCACTACTGACCAAAACGATCAAAACATAAAACTAAGTACACATTCGTCAGTAGTGACGAAAGTGACCTAATTATGTAGAATTACGTTTTTGTGAGAATGACGAATGTGTCCTAAATCATCATTTTGCACCTCCGATACCGGGGTCTAATGATGACTAAAGATGGACAAGAAGTACTGCAAACCTTTAGATAACGATGATTGTACAATTAATTGTAAATGTCAATGTCAGACAATGTCGTCGCGATTAATAAAAGAAAGCAAAACTAATACACTGCATTGAAAATGAATCCCTTTAAAACAATTTCTTTTTTAAGTAATAAAAAAAAAATGTTCAACATTTTAGGATTCAACATACCGCAAAATCAACTTTCTGCAAATTCAACATTTTAACATTCAACATGGTGCAAATTCAACTTCTTGCAAATCCAACATTTTAGGAATTCAACTTTGTGGTCCTGGAGGGTAAATAAGAATGTGCAAATCATAATTCTTGTACCGCCCGTGGTACACACAATGTTTTTCATCACACCTGTGATGCAAAAAAGTAAATAAAACAATTTATTTTCACAAAACTACTCTAAAATGGTCTAAATTAATACTTATACAAATAAAAACTGAATTTCATCATTTTCATAAAAGAAATGGTATACTCTTGGCTCGTCTCAGTCGTTTTTTGTCAAGTTCTTAAATTCGTCCGTTTCTGCTTTCGTCACCCATTCTTCCTTTGTCTCTTTCGACGTTGGTAAACTTCGTGTTTGTTATTTTCTTATTTCGACTCATTCGTTATTCGTCAACATCTTCTTTGGGTATTTTCAATGTTAGTCTATGCTTTTTTAGTCTCATTGCTATTCGACCAATCGTCTTTAATTTTATTAGGGTTCCGTAGCCAAAATGGCAAAACGGAACCCTTATAGATTCGTCATGTCCGTCTGTCCGTCTGTCCGTCTGTCACAGCTGATTTACTCGGAAACTATGAATGCTACAGTAACGAAATTTGGTAAGGATATGTGTTGTATGAACCGCTACAGGATTATGATACTAAATTGTAAAAAAAACCATTGGGGTGGGGGCCCTCCATACATATAACTGAGGGATAGAAAAAAAAATTTAGTTGTATATAAGCGTGTGGGGTATTATTAGAAAGGTCTTTGAAAATGATATGAAGGTTTATAAATCTTATCTTTATTTAAGCAAATCGTTTTCGAGATACCAGCTCTCAAAGTCTGAAAAATGTGTCCCCCCCCTCTATTTTTTAAACTACGCGATATAAAATTCTAAAAAAAATATATGTTAAGCACATTAATAAACTCTATCAACGATTTTTGGTTTGATTAAATTATCTCCTATAGTTTTTGAGGTAGGTTGATTTAACTGTATTTTTTAAATAATAAATTGATAATGGTACGGAACCCTTCGCGCGCGAGTCCGACTCGCACTTGGCCGGTTTTATTCTATACATTTTTGTAGATAAAAACATAACAAATAAAGAATTATATTAAAAAAGAGATTGACTGTCACCGAAAATGCTCAAAGAAGATGTTCACGAATAACGAATGAGCCAAAATAAGAAAATGGCAAAAGCACAAAGTTTACCAAATATGAAAGGCTTCACACGAAAATGGCAAATCAAGAACGGGTGACGAAAGCAGAAAGGGACGAATTTAAGAACTTGACAAAAAACAACTGAGACGAGCCAAGAGTATACCAAAGAAATCTCGGCGCGGCGCGCTGCGTGCGCCGGACCGCGCTAGTGCGACGTAATGTTGTATGAAAATCCTTAACGGCCTACTATGACGTAATGACGCACCTACGGCGCGCATCACCGCAGCGTATTGGCGCACTTACCGAACAGGTGTGATGAAAATAGAATTACATTTACAGCATCAGTTACAACGGCCGCATCTGATGAAACTATCTGGCTGGAGCGAGCACAGTTGCTAGAGGAATAAGAAAAGGTGTTCCTAGCCCTAACCGAAGTGTTAAGGTGGACTTACACCTGACAAGCAAATTGCTCGTTCTGTCCCCCACACTAACGAGCGAATTTCGTGGAGTTGGGGATAGAATGAGCATTCGCTCGTTTGGTGTAAATCCACCTTAAAGATAAAATATGGAACAATTTAGCACCAATAGAAGCCACTTTCGAAAAACATGAAACCTTTACAACTACTCCGTGGATTAGTAAAAACATATGTATCGTTTTACTCGAAATAATAGTCAAACTTCAGCGAAGATATACAACGGTCCAGGTGATTGTGAAACCAAAGTCAATAGGTATACCTTTGGTAGGTGGACGGGGTGAACCTGCTATCAAAAAATAAAGCGTAAAACAACGCAATAAGAGTATGGCACAATACGGTTATTAAACTCCTTAAACCAAACCTTAACTTATTATTATTATTTGTGAGACGCTACGTATAAAGTTAACATGAAAGGAGTGGTCAAAATGAAAACCAGAAGTAATCGTAGTTCACGACAAATTATCCTTGCCGTATGTATACATAGAACAATTGACAATATAGTTTAGAAATGTCAATTAATAGTAGAGAAATACATAGACTTTTCTCGTCCTCTAAAATTTTAAAATTACAAAGTCTGTATACTCTTGGACACGTAATTGGACTTGAGACTAAGGAAAATAGACATTCGTGGAACTAGACGACCAGGAAAATAGACATTCGTGGAACTAGACGACCAGGAAAATAGACATTCGTGGAACTAGACGACCAGGAAAATAGACATTCGTGGAACTAGACGACCAGGAAAATAGACATTCGTGGAACTAGACGACCAGGAAAATAGACATTCGTGGAAACAGACATTCAGGGAATTAGACGTCATGGACCGAACCGAGACGAATTACGCTGATACCGAATGGGTGGCGAAAGCAGAAGCGGACAAATTTAGGAACGTGACGAAAAAGGAATGAAACGACCCAATAGTATACCGGTTTTTTACCTATCTCGTTCTTTCTTTTTGCATAACTGAGCGAGACAGGTATAAAACCGAAGGTTTTAACAGGACTGTACGTGTACGTGTAGTGTACATTGGTTTAAAAGCAGTGTTGGCATCAATCTAAACTAAATCAATCCGAATTGATCAATCGAATTGACGCGTCAGTCCGAATTGATCTAGGTTAATCATAGCCCGACGATTACTTTTCAAAGGTCTTTTTTCGAACTTACTTACGGGATACTTAGTCGATATCTGAGGTTCCCAGAGTTTCGAAAACATGACAGTATTGACCGATATCCCTTTTTGGGACATGCTAGAAATTGGGTGATTCTGATTACGTTCGTATTAGTACTGTTGTATGTATTTAACCCTTAAATGCATGACCTTGACAGATTTATTCGAATTTGAATTCTGACATGCTGTCAATAGAGTCAAGAATACATGATGCATATATACATCACTATGCATTTAAGCCTTTAGGACCAAAAGGTTTAATTCCTAAAATGTTGAAATCCCAAAATGTTGACTTTCCCTGAAAGTTGATTTTTTCAAGTTTCCCAAAATGTTGAATTCCCACGACGTTGAATTCCCAAAATGTTGACTTTCCCAGAATGTTGACTTTTTTACTTTCATATTGTTGACTTTTATATTTTAGCTAAAAATGTTCAATGGTTTACGGGTGCGGAACCCCCTACCGCGTGCAAGTCCGGTAACTGTTTCACAATTAATTGTATTTTATTTCCACGCATAGAACCTTTTTGGTATAATAGAATTATTACTCTTTTCTATCACACGTATAAACCCACTTTAGATAACGATAACTGTCAATGATAGTCAATGTCATTTCTGAATAATGTGATCGTTGTATTAATACGTACCTACAGAGTTATAATTTATAATGAATCCCTTTAGGACCATTTCTTTTACTATAAATAAAAAGAAACTAAAGCTTCTTGTCCTAAGAGGTAAATACACGATGAGCAAAGACGGGAAAACCAACAAGAACGGCACAACTAGATGGAAGTGCACTAATCGAGACGATTGTTCAGCAACGGTTACGTTGACTGATGCTGATTGCATAAAAAGGGAAACAAAACATACGTGTATTCCAGACAAAAATAAAATAAAAGTTAAACAGCTTATAAACGACATACGACAGCAAGTATGTATAAATTTAAGCCCTATATAGAGAATTTATGAAGAAATGGTGCAAGAGTTTCAGGAAAGCAACCCTCTTATGCCTATTATCGAAATCCTATCATTCCTTTCATTAAAAAGTACATTATACAGAACCCGGAAAAACCATTTGGGCACAGATTTGCTTGTTTTCAAAAGAATTCAAGACATTAAAGTTCCAACGAACGTTGATGAAAATTTCAAGGTCTTCGAAGACGGAAATGAAGAAAAAATTATTATCGTTTCCTCCGAAGCCGCAATATTGGCCATGAAGTCGTCAAAATTATGTAGTTACTGTGGTGATAGTACATTTAAAAGTTCTCCACGCCCTTTTAAACAGCTATATGTTATTCATCCTGACATTTTTTCTAACCATGAAACAGGACCGAAGCTACTTACAAGAGGTTATTCAACATAATAAAAGAGAGGTTGCCTGTGGTAATAAAGACTTATTGACTTTGAGGTAGCTCAAATCAATGGTGTCAAAGCGATATTCCCAGATGTAGAATTGTCTGGACGTTATTATCATTTTAGTAAGGCCGTCTGGAGAAAGGCTAGGGAACTGAAGATAGCAGGACAAAAGCCACCTGCAAGGAACGATACAAGTGCAAGAAATATTGTAAAATTATGCTCCAATTTTGTGTTGCTTCCATCCACTACTATGGCCCAAGCTTGGAATGATATAAAAAAGGCTGCCCCAGCATCCCAAAAACTGAAAAAATGTATAAAATACTTTATAAGCCAATGGTTTAATAATGATCATAAACTGATTAGTTGTGCGGGAGACAGGCATAGGACCAATAACTCGTGTGAGGGATACAATCGACGAATTAATCCAAATTTTTACCAAGTGTTCGATACACTTTTAAAAGAACTGAAACATTATGGTTATAAAATAGTAAAGTATATGTCTTTTGTGAAATTTAAAAAGAACAGACGAACAAGAGACATCTTGTTCGACCAAAGATACTTGTCGCTGTTAAAGAAGCTTGAGAGGAAGACAATAACTCCGATTGTTTTCCTCAAAAAAAATATTTTTGTCAGGTTAAAAAATACTAAGAAACATGCCTGTAATGACTCGCGCGCGAAGGGTTCCGTACCATTATCAATTTAATAATTTAAAAAATACAGTTAAATCAACCTACCTCAAAAACTATAGGAGATAATTTAATCAAACTAAAAATCGTTGATAGAGTTTATTAATGTGCATAACATATTTTTTTTAGAATTTTATATCGCGTAGTTTTAAAAATAGAGGGGGGGGGACACATTTTTCAGACTTTGAGAGCTGATATTTCGAAAACGATTTGCTTAAATAAAAATGAGATGTATAAACCTTCATATCATTTTCAAAGACCTTTCTATTAATACCCCACACGCTTATATACAACTAAATTTTTTTTTCTATTCCTCAGTTACATGTATGGAGGGCCCCCACCCCATTGGTTTTTTTTACAATTTAGTATCATAATCCTGTAGCGGTTCCTACAACACATATCCTTACCAAATTTCGTTACTATAGCATTTATAGTTTCCGAGTAAATCGGCTGTGACAGACGGACAGACGGACATGACGAATCTATAAGGGTTCCGTTTTTGCCATTTTGGCTACGGAACCCTAATGAACTAGCTTATCAAATGGGAAAGATGCGGAATGCAGCGAGTGACTCGTTAGATCCTATAAAAAGCATATACGAACAGCACACAATACCGTTGAAAGATGCCGGTACTGATTTAATAACTAAAATCCCTAGTTATAGCTCAGTGAAAACTGGTCTGTATAATAGTAGAAAATGAGCAGCCGGTGTAAAAAAATTAGTATTTCAACACCACGCTGAGGTTGAGATCCCGCCAAAATTTGACGACTTTAAATTGGAGAGTATCGATGTGATGAAACTTGCATAATAGCATTCTGCTCAGAAGCTAAAAAAAGGATTAATACCTATAAGATATTTTATGGCGATGGTACGTTCCATAGTTGCCCATCACCTTTTCAACAGATGTACACAATCCACGGGGACGTCGGCTCCACCACCGACAGTCTAAACATCGTTCCTTTGATTTATGTGTTCATGACGGACAGAACAACACAAAGCTACATTACTGTTTTTAACATAATCAAGCGACACTTGACAGGATTTAATCCGTCACAGTTTATGACTGACTACGAAACTGCAGCGATGAATGCCATCTCCGAAGTATTCCCGCAAGCTATAGTAAAAGGATGCTGGTATCACTAGGTATCACTACGCCAGAGCCATTCAGAGAAAGGCCAAAAATTTGGAAATTACAAAAAGGCAACATGACAAGAGAATTGTTGCTTTAACACAAGTGCTACCATTTTTACCGGTTGATTTAATACTCGAAGGATGGGAGTACATCTTGGATGACCTATACGATTCGGATGATCTTGAAATGTTGGAATTTAAAGAATACTTTGAGGGGCCTATACAATTTAAAGAAAAGTGGTCGGTATATCGGGAGCTTGTAAGGACAAATAATTGTCTTGAAGGATGGCACAGGAAAATTAATGGTCTCGTCGGCAAAAGAAAACAACCAAGCCTACTAAAACTACTGTCTATTTAAAAAAAAGATGCTGATTATTATATGATCAAGATGAAAGGTGGGCTTCGTGAAAAACGAAAAAAAAATACTATCAAACGACAAGAATTTATTGAGAAAACGTTTGTTATGCTAGAAATTACCGGCATGAACGTTGGATTTTTTTGGAGCGACTGGCCTGGAAAGGTTTATTTCTACATTAATTATGAAGACTGGTCATTTCTAATATATAATTAGTCAGAGATGCTAACATAAGTTTGTTTTAGAATGAAGTGTTAAATATAATATGTTATAGTTATAGTTTTTGAACTACTCTAGTTCTCTTTGTTGTTAATGCCGTAGTAATTCATTAAATACCTATGTGTCAAACAAACATTTTTGTCAATTCCTTCCTCTTGGCCATTTTCAAGGTGTTTCAAGACTGATTTCATTTACCTGCCCCCCCACATTCACGATCTAAGACACATTCGTCAGATTCCTTTTTCGACAGAATAAATTATAGCCTGTTTTTTTTCTGACGAAAACGAACTTTTGGTCAGACTATGCTTTCGTCAGAATAAATTATAGCCTGTTTTTTTTCTGACGAAAACGAACTTTTGGTCAGACTGCTTTTGTCAGAATAAATTATAATTCTGTTTTTTTCTGACGAAAACGAACTTTTAATGTAGTGTTTTTATGCGTATGATTATTTATTGCAATGCTCGGGGTTTCTCTGCGAGATCGCATCAGGAATGACGAGATCCGCAGACTAACGAAAGTGACGGACGTAGCCCGAAGAATCGCCAGGTTGAAGTGGCAGTGGGCTGGCCATATTGCTCGGAGGACCGATGACCGGTGGGGTCGGCGTGTTCTCGAGTGGCGACCACGCACTGGACGGCGCAGCGTGGGAAGGCCCCCCACAAGATGGAGCGACGACCTGGTGAGGGTTGCGGGTGTCCAATGGATGCGGGACAGCTCACGACCGATCTTTGTGGAACTCTCTGGGGGAGGCCTATGTCCAGCAGTGGACGTCAATTGGCTGATGATGATGATGATGATTATTTATTTTACTAACTATCTACTTCACATACATCTTTATCTACTTCAATTCAGACTATGCATTTCAAATGAAAATAGATTGTATATCTCCATGAGAGTACTACACGAGGTTTAATCCGTGATAGGTATCAACTATTACTGGCCACTTATAAATATTATTCATCTTGAGGTATACTTACTCGACGAATGTAATTGTCATTTGCAATGTGTTGTCATAAAGGTAAATTGGAATTAATTAATATTCTAAAATGAATTATAAAGAAGAAACAAGCCAAAATAAAATTCGATTTATAACAAGTAAGAGAGGTAAGGAAGTGTTGTTATTTCAAGACCATAGATATACATTAGCAGCAGAAAATAAAAAAGGGTCGTCTAATTGGCGGTGTGAAAATCGTTTAATTTGTAGTGCATCTGTAACCTTGAATAAAGATCGTGACGAGGTTCAAAGAAAATCAAAACATGCTTGTATGGGTGATGTAACCAAAAATGAGGTTTCAATATGCCTTGAGAATTGCAAAAAGAGAGTTATGAATGAATATATACCTATTCAACAAATTTATGAAGAATCTATGTTACCGTTATTGTATAATAAGGAAGGTAAAAAAATAGAGGAACAGAACATACCATCATTCAATGAAAAAAAAACTGGTTTGTATAATCTTAGAAAAAGATCAAACAAAATAAAAAAACTTAAGTTCAATACTTTGAGAGAGTTTGAGTTGCCCGAAAGATTTCAATGTAACTTACTTTGCAATGACGGAGAAGATGACAAAATTATAATATCTGTAAGCTCTCGTGCAATGAAGTTGTTTCAACGTGCAAAAAAAGTGTTTTGTGACGGCACTTTTAAAAAAACTTGTCTAAACCTTTTAGACAGTTGTATACAATACACACTGAATTATCCGGTACGAATAGAAATTATTTTATACCACTTGCTTACGCATTGCTACCCAATAAAAATCAAGAGACTTACACGAGACTCATGTCTACTGAAAAACCATTTACCTCTATGGAATCCGTATATATTTAAAATAGATTATGAGCCAGCAATGTGTAATGCCATCAAGACAGTTTATCCTGATGCAAAAGTAAGCGGCTGTAGCTTTCATTACAAGCAGGCGATTAAAAAGCATGGCAAATTATTAGGATTGAACCGAACAGTTGAGGGAAAAAGATTTTTGCAATTATGCCAGGCATTAACATATCTACCACAAAATATGATACCAGAAGGATGGTTGTCAGTCACAAAAGATCTCCCGAATACAGATGAATATGAAGAATTCATGACTTATTTTATTACACAATGGATGTCCAATAAAGTATTCAAAAGTTTTAGTACATTTAGTGAAAAGCATTCTACAACAAACTGCGTAGAGGGTTGGCATAGCCGCTTTAATAAAAAGTTGACGAGAAAGGTAAACATATTGGAAACCATTCACATCATTCAGAAAGAAATAGCGTGTCAAGATTTGAAAATAAGAAAAATGAAACTTTGTTTGCATGCAAAAGATTTTAGGTCGAAGAAAAATGAAAAAATTATAAAGAGTCTAAAAGAAATTGTAAAAAGTTGTGTTAAGGGCAAAATAATTTGCGACTGTTTGCGAAGGTTAAGACAATTAGTTAACCCCTCGTATGCTTAGGCACGGATCCGTGCGTGGGAATTTCAATCTATTGTTTTAAGTGTCAAGGTCATTTTTACAGAACATAATTTGACAGGCCGCATACGAGGGGTTAAGTATCGTTAGAATAAGCTCATTGATTTTTTGATAAATGTAGCTAATAAATATTTATAAAAATAACCTAAGTTTTTTCTGTCCGAAAAGGAATAGCAAATATTTTAAAAACAACCTAAGTTTTTTCTGTCCTAAAAGGAATTCCTTTTTCGCCCGAAAAAAAACAGGCAACAATTTGTCCTGACGAAAAAGGAATCTGACGAATGTGTCTTAGATCACTAGGCTTAGGACTTTTCATAGCATATCGTGGTTCTAAAATCCTTGGAGCCGCTATGTGAAAATTTTTCGAAGTCAAAGTCAAAGTATATTGTAATATTCTATTCACTTTCTGTAATGACTACAATGATTTATACCTACTGTCACATCGTTACAGAGTTAATTTTAATCGAACATAATTAATTTTAAAAATCGAAATTGATTTCATAAAAAGTGCATACGAATTTAGTTATATCAGAAACCATAAAAAAAGTAGACAATTAGGTTCAAGACAAACTAGAAAAACCCTCCTAGATCGGAAATATAATAATAATAGTATAATGAAATAGGTTTATAAGTTTACAGTGCATTTTATAATAGTAGTGGTTTACGTGTAAAATACTTTTTTTTGCATTATTTTATTGAATTATGATACTCCGAATGTATTGGCTCTAGTACAAACACGTGACTTTTCATTTTGCTCAGACTAAATCTCAATATCAGTTGACTAAACAGTTTAAATTATGATAAAATACTTATAAATTGGAATCATTAATCTATGCTTTATGTGATATATACGTGAAGTGAAGTCTATTTACTTCAAAGGTAACGTCAGTTTTGTTTCTTGTTCGGAAGTTACATGTAATCTATACGAAAGATTCGAAACTTTCGAGAAAAACATGACACTTTTGCCATTTTCATCGCTATTTAAGACTTGTTTGTTTTGAACACTAATTGTCTAGTTTTTTATGGTTTCTGTTGTGATATAAGTAGGTAACTAATTTAGTATGTAATTTTTATGAAATCAAGTACTTTTTTTAAAATTACGTTCGATTAAAATTAATTCAATAACGATGTGACAGTATGTATAAATCATTATATTTAATATTACAATATACTTTGACTTCGACTTCGAAAATTATACACATAACGGCTCCAAGGATTTTAGAACCACGATATGCTATGAAAAGTCCTAAGCCTATAGATCACATTCACAAGTGTGCCGCCAACATATCGATGCTGAAAACTGGGACTGCGTCATTAACGCTAGTACTGCTGTCACAAGTTTCGACGAAACACGCAGCAGACATAGTACAAATATATAAAAGTGCTCTGCAGTTAGCACAAATTACTCCTCCAGGACCACCAAGTTGATTTCCTAAAATGTTGAAATCCCAAAATGTTAACTTTCCCAAAATGTTAGTTTTTTTCAGTTTCGCAAAATGTTGAATTCTTATAACGTTGAAATATTAGAACGTTGAATTCTCAAAATGTAGACTTTCAACATATTGGGAAATAAAATAGGGTGTTTTTAAAATCGTGGTGCGGCTGCTATAGTTTTAACGTCCATCTTTCTCGCGTGTAGCGTCTGACGATATTGTACTCAGACTGAACGATCAACAGACGTGTGAACGGTTGGTGAAGATTCGTCTGCGGATGCATATGCCGACGTCCGCGGACCCATCCGCAGACGTGTAGTGGAGGCATTACAATACAAATCTCTGGTTGCTATTACATTTATTAAGTTTCGAGTTGCACGACATCGACAGGAGAACAACAAAAACTGCCGTGGATAAATTTTAAAGCCAAATAATATTATCTAATAGTCTAGTTTCAAAAGAGAAGGATATATTAAAATAAAATACAGTAATAAATGTAAGTAAAGTTTACAATTTATGTACTTTAAATAACTCAAAACGCGAGTACTCTGCGTTTTGACACGGAAAACGAACGACAAAATTAGTTACAATTATTATTTCATCATCATCATCATCATCAGCCTATGATAGTCCACTGCAGGACGTAGGCCTCTCCTATTAACTATGCGTATAGACGCATTAGGAGGTAAATGCCCATAATCGCCACGTTGGGGCAAGCGGATTGGCGATCGCAGTAATGTGTCCACTATGATGACGCTGCTGCCCATCATCAATCTTTTATTAAATAGTGGTCAGTGACACTTCAATCCCTTAGTCGACTCTTACGACACCCGCAGGAGGAGTTTGGGTGGTGACAAATGTATTATTTCTGCCGTCACCACACGGCTTCAACACAATTATTATTTATTTAATTAATATAAAATAAACCGATTCCGAAACATCAGGCCTCTATGTAAAAAGTGTATTTTTGTAAGTATTGATTATTTTTGTATTAAGATATTGTATACTAAAAAATAAGTAATATTTTTTTGAGAAATGACCTACCCTGATTCCTATGGAAGTGGTAAGAAATCAAAACTCGATTTTTTTAAATCTTGTTTGGTACATCATACAAAGTGACTTTTTTTACGAATATCGGTTTTATTTCCTATTTGTACGTCAGTGGATCTATCAGCTATTAATGTATCGCTCGGGACCCTTGCTACCGTTCCGTAATTCTGTATTTCTTATTTATGCCAATTCAACTTTTTGGGATTCAACATACCGCAAAATCAACTCTCTGCGAATTCAACATTTTAGGATTCAACAAACTGCAAATTCAACTTCATGCAATTTGGACGTATAGAGAATTCAACTTTATGGGAATTCAACATTTTAATATTCAACATACTGCAAATTCAACTTTTTGCAAATCCAACATTTTAGGAATTCAACTTTGTGGTCCTGGAGGAAATTACTTTAGCATCTGCCTTAGAATAAAAATAAAGTATTATTTAAGAATTTGCCTATTATTTCAATACCTATATAAAATGTATTAATTCTAATACACACCGAAAACAAGCTAAATTCATGAGCGGTTTTTCGAGAATAAGATGGCTCTTAAGATTATTTGTTCACTACCTATGGGACCTATGGGAGTCGAAAGATTGATTTTTTTTTAAAATAAAATGTTATTTGACATTTTCTTTTTCAGCGGTGGGGAAAGAAACTACAGATAAAACAAAATAACCCATACAACTACCGATCGGACGAACAGGAAAAATAAAATTTTGTGATCGGATTAAGAGGATTTTTCAAGCTCTCGTGGTTCGATCGATCGAACTAGGCGAACTTTTAAAATCCCATTACTCCGATAGTAGCCCTCCGGTCGACATTGGCCACTTCCTAATTTGTATCTTTCCAAATTTGTCCACTCTTCAACCTGTCTCTTTCTTAACATGTCCACTTCCAAACTTGACTATTTCCTAACCAGTCCACTTCCAAACTTTACTATTTCCTAACCAGTCCACTTCCAAACTTTACTATTTCCTAACCAGTCCACTTCCAAACTTAGCTATTTCCTAACTAGTCTCTTTCCTAATTTGACCACTTTATGATTAAATTTCCTAATTTGACTACTTTTTTTATCAATATTCAACACCAATAAAATATAATAATGTTACGCCATGTGTACTGTAATTGTACATTGTGTATTAAGGGCGGTGAATAAGAAATTACGAATGAGTGTGAATTAATTTTAACACGAGTTCGTATTTCTTATACCGCCCGTGATACATACAATGTTTTTTAGAGTACACATGGTGTTACTTTACCGCCCCGAGGCTATAATGAGCACTTTTCGTGCCTGCGTCGAAAATTGAAAGGGCCATATGTACTGTAAAACGTCGTACGATACCCGTGCGAAGAGGTAATTCGCAACTCGTGTCGGTTTAAACCACTCCCTCCGTTCTTGTTTCAATTTATCACGACTCATTTTAAATTTCCTATTTTTCGCTCTTGTATCGTAATGTACTATTTCATCACACTTGCGAGTAAATAATAGTAGATTGTATTACTAGGGAGCAAAATGGTATATTGTATCGAGGGTGAGTAATACAAGAAAAGGCATTTAGGGTTAAGGTACACGAAGGATCGGACCCGACAAATTCGTGCCGTCTAATATCAGCTATTTATAAGAACGCGTTACAAATACCTATACTGGCTGTTTTTTTTTCAACCGCTGGTAATGTTTATTCTGTACGTTGCTACAAACATAGAACCTTGATAACAGGGAACAAAATTCATTTTAATTTTCATTTCTGCCCTGTCAGCAGGGCAGAAATGAAAATTAAAAAAAAAACATTTAGAAAGGGAACGAAATGCGGATTTGAAAGGAGCGGAAAAAAGGAGTGTATGTACAAGTTTCTAACGGGTCGGAGTTGCAGGCGTCCATAGGCTACGGTGACTGCTTTCTATCAGGCGAACCGAATGCTTATTTGCCACTGAAGTGTTATAAAAAAATCTAGTGTAACGAACTGAAAACGCCTGGAAAAGCTATTGGGTAATGAAAGACCTCATGAAAGTAAACCTACCTCTGTCACTCAAACGTAGAGGCTCATGGATATGTGCATACTTCCAATCCTCACCTACGGTGCTCAGACATGGTCTTTGACGGAAGCTCAGAAGTTCAAACTCGGGGTTTGCCAGCGAGCTATGGAACGCAGCATATTAGGTAAAACTAAGGCATCGTATCCGGAACTGGGCGGGTCATGTCTGCAGTTTGCCGGATGATTTGCAGGCCAAAATAACCACAGAGTGGGTGCCCCACAACTAATCGGAGACCAGGCAGACCCCGTCGGCGATGGCGGGATAACTTAAGACTCCTTTTTAAGGGATTGGCCGGATGTTGCACAGGACCGAGAAGAATGGAAATGGAGGAATGGAATAAAAATATGTTCATGACCTAACAATAAATAAATGAAATGAAATGGAAGAAGAGGGGGAGGCCTTTGCCCAGCAGTGGGACAAAATAGGCTAATATAATAATAATAACTTAATAAATCAAATGACATGTACCTTATAGGGAACTGACTATCAAAGAAAAGGACGCTGTAAGAGTGGACAAATTGGGAAGTTAGCGATTCTGGGAATGGACATGTTAGGAAAATACGAATAGGGAAATGACTGTTTAGGAAGTAGTCAATTTTGGAATGTATAAAATGACAATTCAGAAAAAGGACGATGTTGGAGTGGACGAATTAGGAATTCGACAAGTTTGGAAAGATACAAATTAGGAAGTGGGCAATGTCGACCGGAGGGGATAGTAGGACCGAGCGGATTTGATAAGTCCTTATAGCCCGATCAATCGAGCCAACAGGAAATAAAAATACTCTTATTCCGATTGATCGGACTAGTCAATCGGACCATGCGACCTAAGGGAAAATATCAGAATGTGTCAACTAAAAAAGTTGGTGGTTTCAATTTCAAAAATCTTATACAATTTGATATCTGGAAAAGAAGTGGAACTACTACGGAAACATAATAAGTATAATCTATAAATTTCAAATTCAATAATTGTTCATATGGATGTCGATAGAATAGTCGATAATATTTCATCAAGCACATCATTTTTGCACCCGTCGTCCGGGGTTTGATTATAAGATTTCCACTTGTTGCGATTCAACATTATAAGATTCAACTTGTTGCAATTCAACATTTTGGTAGTTTGCATAATTAATAATAATTTGCATAGGTGTCTGGAATACGATTTTCGGGTCCATTCTAAGATCCAAACGAGTACAATGACAACAATTACAAAAAAAATCTTGCTGCCATATTGGATCACTTGAAAATCGGATTCCACATATGCGAATTAGTCAGAAACGAGTATAATGGTGAAAATTGCAAAAAGAAGTTGCCGCCATCTTGAATTTCAGAATGGGACCTGAAAATCGTATTCCACAGATGCGAACTACGTAGTTCACACTGAAAATGACCCCCCATTCGGGAATGACCCACTTAGACATCACTCAGCATACAGAAACAATTATTTTCTGAAAGTATAACTATGTAGTATTTTTTTGAGGTATAATTTATTCGGTTAACACCTGTATTTTAGGATTTCTTGCCATTTGAAAATTGTGTGTCGGTCGATTTTACGAATATCGCCCAAAATTTTTATTTTGTAGCGTTTTTACACTACTTTCAATATGGCCTTACTCAACCCTCTCTACGCATATTGACCAATAAAGGACACGCAAATTGCCCAATACGCATAATGCCGACACGAGCGGTCAGTCGCAAAATGACTTACTGTTAATAATACGCAAAATGACCATACGCAAATTGCCCAATACGCATAATGCCGACACGAGTGCTCAGTCGCAAAATGATTTACTGTTAATCAGGGATCGGATACCGGTATTTTCAACCAAACCGGTTTTGCCTCTAGACGTCAAACCGAAATAATAGTGTTCTCGTTTTCGGTTACCGGTTTTTAAACGGTTAATATGAGAGAACTGTTCTTCAGCAGGTTTTGTTTTTGTTGAACGAAATTAACCGGTTTCTACGTCAGAGATGTCAATGTCAGAGATACAACGATGGCTCTGAGTTTTGACTAGGAATATGGAGGTACCGGGTTCGATCGTCGTAGTAGGCAAACTTTTTCCATATTTGCGTTTTATAATTTAGATACCGAGAAAAATCGTTTTAAGAATTCATTAATATGCATTGGACACTTTACTTTAAAGGTCATCATCATCATCATCAGCCTATGTACGTCCCACTGCTGAGCACAGGCCTCCTCTCATAAGAGGGTATGGGCCAGTCTCCACGCGGGCCCAGTGCGGATTGGAGGCTTCACATACACCTTTTGAATTTCTTCTCAGATGTAGGTATGCAGGTTTCCTCATGATGTTTTTCCTCACCGAAAAGCTATCGATAAATATCAAATTACATTCCATACATAAATTCCGAAAAACTCAGTGGTACGGACGGTGATCGAACCGACCACCGCCTGTTTGAAAGTCGAGTGCTTGAACGACTAGGCTACCGAAGCTTCTAAGGTCTTTCTTTAAAGGTCATTGGGTGTTATTGACCCGCTTTATGATTTTTCACGTACAGAGACCAAACTAGCTTTAAAATAGAGAATTAAATCAGTTCCTTACCTATGTATCAACCAGGAAAAAAAAGTTATTCGACAGTTTGTGTCCGAGATAGTGTTTTAAATTTTTTTACTTTCAGCATTGTGTAATTCCGTAAACGGTTGTGACCTACTAGTCGTAGTAGGTAGCAGACGTTGGTCTTTCAATCTGGAAGATTCTGGGCTCAAACCTCAGTTCGACCAATGAGTATTTTGGAACTTATGTACGAAATGTCATTTGATATTCAGAACTAGCTTTATGGTGAAGGAAAACGTCGTGAGAAAACCGGTCTCTAATCTCAATAAGGCGTTTCCACAAAAAATAGTGCTACGTTAAATCATAAGATTAGGTTGCCAAGCGGACCCCAGGCTCGCTAGAACTAGACTGGTGGCGAAATAACGCTAATAGGGTGCTGACTGTCAGCATTACACAAAGTATTGTATTGTATTTAGCGATGGGCAATTTCTGAAACATTTCACATATTACACATACATACTTCTGAAAATTACATAATTGACAAGAAACTTTTCTGAGAAAAATGTTACCGAATAAATTTCACTTAAATTTCATGTCACTTCTCCGCTACTTCTGACACCAGTAGAACGGATTATGATTATTAAATTCGTAACTTTAGGCGGCCTTTATACCTGTAAATTTTACGTAAGTACAACTCACGAAAAACTGGACGAAGCTTTGTGCAAGAATGAGATATTATCACTATCTCATTCTTGCATATAGCTTCGTCCCTAGATTTACGTAATTAACTTACAGGTGTAAAGCCGTATACGAAGGACGGAAGTTCAAGACCGAGTTTAGATTTTTTTCAGTTTTTTTTTGTATATACAATATACAGGTTGTCGCTGACTATGCTTTATAAACGTACGAACGTACGTACCTTTGTACGTACTTAATCACAATAAAAAGGTGAGTCGATGTAAAAAGTAAAAACATGCGATATCAGTGTATTGCTGGTTGAAGTGGCTGTTATAGATAAATAAATTAATTGACAAACTTGACACTTATTAACCAGTTCAATAAAGTTTCACGGAACGAAATAAATTCTGTTCTTCATAAATACCGGTAACCGAAATTGATTCGTTCTTTATGAAAACGTTATTGCTAATTATCGGTTAATGACAGAACAGAAATTTAAACTGTTTACGAACAATATTAACCGGTATTATGAAACCGGTTCCGATCCCTGCTGTTAATAATACGCAAAATGACCATACGCAAATTGCCCAATACGCATAATGCCGACACGAGTGGTCAGTCGCAAAATGACTTACTGTTAATAATACGCAAAATGACCATACGCAAATTGCCCAATACGTACAATGCCAACACGAGCGATCAGTCGCAAAGTAAGTGAAATAAATAAGTTTTGTTCTTATAAGTAATCAGAATCACAAACCATACAATTACGCTCCTCAATATCCTTCATATTTCATTTTTCGCCTGATTTTATAAGAACCCTTATAAAGTCATAATAATGGGTCCAGGAGTGAATACCTACCTCGCAAAATAGCTACTTGGCAAAAAAACTACAGTGCAAATTGTCTATAAGCCACTAAGCCTATAGTGGAAGTTGTCTACGTCGCATAATGTACACACAGCAGAAAGTCACCGTTGAAGAAAACCCACTACTCTTACTATTAAGCCTATGTTGGTGACTGTCGCAAAATGACAACTTTTTCAAATGTATGGTCAGCAAAAATATTTAATCAAAAGTGATAATTTATCTTTACTCCGTTAGGGACAATATACTGGTTAAGGAAAATTCAGGATGCTTAGCCAAGTTGCCCATTGCTAGCGCTTGGTAGCGTGTCGTAGTTTTCCCTCTCTGTTACTCTTGCATATTAGTGCGACAAAGACAGTTAGCTGCCTTTCGCTTACGATTGACGTTTAAGCGCTAGCGATTGGTAACTTGGCTAAGCACCCTGGTTACGGCAGATTTTTTTTGACAGATTCGTGTTTATGTAGAAATGCAATCATCGAAAAAAACTAACTTTTTATTTGAGGTGTATGCTCGCGGGATGGATAGAAAGTAAGTTAATAACGCCATTCGCGACTTCGTCGCATCGACTCGCGTCTCAAATCTCGTTGCTTTCAATCGCCTACGTGGGGCATAGTCTTATGCCAGCTTTGTACCTGTCAGTTTTTACGTAAGTTACGTATTTTATTTATATTATTAATATTTACGTATTTTAGGGACGGAGCTATACTAAGGAGTGAGAAGTGAATGTCATCTCACTGTAGCTGCGTCCCTACAACTTACATAAGAACTCACAGGTGTAATTTCGGCCTTAGGGTAGCCCGACTGCGAAAGGTGCGTTTGGTAATTTTTAATCTTTTTCGCCGCCAAGTCAAAAAAGAAATAGCGTACCACCCACGCAAAGTAACAAATTGCACGTACACAACTGTCAATGTTGTGTCAAGCCCATTATGTCAGCCTCCGTAGCCTTGTTGGTAGTGATCCTGCCTACAAAGCTGGAGGTTAAGCTGGAAATACATAAAATTATTCCTGCCAAAATCAGCACATTTCTACGGGGACGGGACTTTTGAAAGTACTCCAAAACCATTCCGTCAAATTTATACGATCCATGTTGATTTAGGATCAAGTTTAAAATAAACCAACGTGGTTCCGATTATATTCGGAATATTACCTAACAAGGAAAAAAAACCTATATACGGTTTTTCTCACTGCTCAAAGAAAAGTTGCAAATAGATATTCAACATTATATGTGCGATTATGAGATAGCTGCGATCAACGCAGCCAGAACCGTGTTCAGTACAGCGAAAATAAATGGTTGCCATTTCCATTTCTCAAAAGCAATCCGGACCATGGGGAAAAAAAAAACAATTGAAAAAAACGCCGTGTGGCAGAAAATTTCTTCGCTATGTAAGCAACCTGCCGTTACTACCTCCTGAATACATTACAGAAACATGGCGGTCTGTTCTACGCACGGTCCCTGGAACAACTGATTTCAAGGAATTTGGCAAGTACTTTGAAAGGGAATGGATACGGAAGATAACACCTGAAGTATTCAGTGTGGCTCGTGCAATTCATAGGACCAATAACTCCATAGAAGGTTGGAATTATCGCCTCAATAGCAGAGTACCGGATCGAGTCACACTATTCAATTTTATTTACATTTTGAAGAAAGAAGCTGTCGTAAGCGATCATGCTATACTGAAGAGCTTTTCCAACAAAGAAATAATCGTAGATGCAAATATGTCAATTTTGATATAAAATATAGAATATTCCTTAAGGAGTTTCTATTAAATAAAATAACTGCAAAATCATTTTAAGTTTAAAAATATAGATAATTTCATAAATCGTAAGTAAGCCATTAGTTAAGGACATGGTAGCTCTTTATTTTCTTTACGCGGTGAACTTATTTTTTTTTCTTCAATATAATATTCCTTACCAGCACCTTTTGTTTGACTTCATATTTCCTTTTTTGCTTATCGCCCCAGCGTGCCTAGCCAACATGCCAAACGTGCACGATGATTCTCTAACGAAACGTATGTCATTTGCGTATGTCATTTTACGTAGAAGGCACTTTGTTCATTCTGCGTATTGGTCATAAAGCGTATTGGACCATTTGCGTATGTCATTTTACGTAGAAGGCACTTTGTTCATTCTGCGTATTGGTTATAAAGCGTATTGGACCATTTGCGTATGTCATTTTACGTAGAAGGCACTTTGTTCATTCTGCGTATTGGTCAATGCGAATTGGTCATAAAGCGTATTGGACCATTTGCGTATGTCATTTTACGTAGATGGCACATTGTTCATTCTGCGTATTAGTCAACATGCGTAGAGAGGTACTCAACAATGAAGGAGAAAAAGGCTTAGATTCTTATTTAGTAACAAAGCTCAGTTCTTGTAGGACTGCTTGTATTAGTTTACATAAATTGTATTGCTTTCGATTTTTTCTGATGGATGATTATAGAGATCAACGTCTTAACACAGCCATACCCTAATTTTAAATCTCACTAACGTGGTAAATCAGAGAATTCATGAAACAAATTATGTTAGGAAATTCGGACATTTTTAGGTATCCATATGACTTACTAGAAAAAATCCAATATAAATATTTTTTCTTAAAAATCTATAGTTTCAATGAACTACCCAAACCTTCCATACAAAATTACAAAAACTGAAAATTTTCATACAAACAGTGATCTAGGAAAAATGGGTTATAAGCTGAGTTGGTTCAATTGCATTAAAAATTCGTACACTATCAAAAAGAGTTAAGGTGATAATTCAAACAATAGAGGCATAATTAAAACAGTTTCCTAGATTCCCGACAATTTCAGTGTGGCCTACGTAGTCAGAAACGAGTATAATGAGGAAAATTGCTTTAAAAAAGTTGCCGCCATCTTGGATCTCAGAATGGACCCGAAAATCTTATTCCACGGATGTGAATGAGTCAGAAACGAATCTAGGAAAAATGGAATATGTAGAAGTAGTTCGTAGTTCGGATCTAGGAAAAATGGGTTATAAGCTGAGTTGGTTCAATTGTATTAAAAATTCGTACACTATCAAAAAGAGTTAAGGTGATAATTCAAACAATAGAGGCATAATTAAAACAGTTTCCTAGATTCCCGACAATTTCAGTGTGGCCTACGTAGTCAGAAACGAGTAGGTATAATGAAAATCCTAAAATTTTTTTTTCTCATGCTCACAAATTCTTAGTAAATTTTCACATCAAACGTTTATTTACACAGTATATTTAAATGCCAATCATGTATCTCGTAACACGTATGTAAACATTAATGAATACAACGTTATATGATAAGCTAAACCCCTTTAGATTACGATGTCATTAACCTTTTCAACGCTTTCCCCCTCGCATCAAATTGTGACATACACGCCAGTATCTCCACCAATGAACACCAGACAGTTACTTTGACAGCATAGTCGATGACCACTTTAGTGGCTGCTGGCGCGGTAGGTAGGACAACACACGGCCACTTTAGTGGTTCTTGGCGTTGAAAATGTTAAATAGGTACAATTATTTTTCAGTGACAGTGACAGATACAAACAATATACGAGCCCCGATGCAGTGGAGTTAGTCTAGTTCGAAACAATTTTTACAAATTTTTGAATATTTTAAAAATGATGACATTATGCTAATGATAAAATTGTATGAACGTTAGTCATGGTTAATGTACTACATTTCAAGAGACAACAATCTGAAGTACGCTTTTGTTGTTTAATAAATCGATTTTAACAAACCAGTGTCTAAATTATATTTTCGTTCACCACCGTAATTCCGCGCTTATAAGCTTGACGCAAAATTCGCAGTGCATCGGGTGTACCATGTCGTCTTGAATATTAATGGCGTTCTTTACATTCATTGATTATTTACAAAATTAAAAATTGTGGAAAAAATTTTAAAAAATACTTTTCGTAAAACAGTTTTTTTTATTCTGATTTATTAAGTCCAAATATTTTATACTTAAAGAAACTACTTTAGTACTACTATTGAATAGTGAAGGTTTTGTCTCTAAACCTTTTCCCCCGGATGAACGGGATAATCTCGAAAGACTGTCTAACTGGACGAGAACATATGCATCGGGGATCGTACTATTCATTACAACAAGCTTGTCACAGAGTAAACAATTTACATTTAATAACTTTAGCAATGGAATCCAGCCAAGAACGTCTAGAACCAGATTCTTCGTCAACATTCAGTTTCATGAAAAGTACCCACGAAGGCAGAGTTTTGATACGAGCCGGATACAGACATCTGTTGAAAAGACCGAATAAAAATGGTACTTCAGTATGGGATTGCCACTTAAAACAAACGTGCAAGGGGTTTGTTGTATTAGACTGTGGTGAAACACATATTATAAGAGATTCAAGACATTGTTGTGTGCCAGATTTCGAAAGCATTGATATTGAAATTAAAATGATAGATTTAAAAGAAAAGGAACGGATAATAGACCGATTCCTACAATCTACAAAGAGCAAATAAGGTCATTCATGACCGAGGCGTATGCCGATAAATTGCAGCCCTTCCATTGTATTAAAGATCCACTACACAAGGCACGTCAGTCATCGGCTGCAACATTGTCTTTTGAAACTTGTGCTGATGTTGCACTACCTGGCCCCTACACCACAAAACTTTACAAGCGTACAATTCTACAAAATTGTAAATTTTTTGTATGGGAATATATACAATTTTGTAGAATTGTACGCTTGTAAAGCTTTGTGGTAGAGGCCACTGGACATTTATTAGACAATTTTCTATGCGTTCAAGACCATGACATGACATTAATATTTGCTACAAACGAATGCAAACAGTGAATCACAGAGATAAAAACCTTTATGGATGGAACTTAAAATCGTACCCTCCCCATTTGTACAATTATACTCGTTACATGGCGATATTGGTTCGGATGACCTTACTGGAGTAATCCCATGTATATACGCATTGTTGCCTAACAAGGCACAAGAAACTTACAAGCGGATATTTAATGCCATTAAAGTCAACATAACTAACTTTCAACCAGTACTGATGAAAGTTGATTTCGAAATCGCGGCAATAAATGCTCTCCAATCTGTATACCCCATGACAACGGTCAGTGGGCGTAACTTTTATTATACCCAGGCTGTGTACAAAAATGCAGACGATCTCGGAATTACCAGCACTCGGAACGGATCTAGATATGTTGCTAAATGTGCTGCATTGGCATACCTGCCTCCATTAAACATTCACGATGGACGGCGTTATGTAAAGGCAACATCACCTAATGGCGACAACAAACCAATTGAATTTGAAATGGTACATACTATGTCTTGTTATGGACACCGTCATAGCACGAAGAACGTTGAAAGCTGGCATAAAGCAAACAATAGGATTCATAAAAATACAATTTTTTTCATATCCCAGTTAAAAGAAGAAGCCGTTGGAAACAACTTTATTCATTTACGTAACGAACTGCGTCCACATGTCGCCCGCAAGAGAAACAGGAAATATACCATTATGGATTGCAAAATACAACAAATTGTAAATAATCACCTTTAAGGTATTACTACTTTGGAAAAATGTGTATTTTTACTATCAATTCTTAAATACAACTGAAGAAAACTTTTGTATTTTGTAAGTTTTACGGATCTTTAGGAGGTGAGTTAAGTAAGATAATAAATATCATTCTTTTCAAAATAGAAACAGCCTTTATTTCTACTACAGATACATTTTTATAGTCATACCTGGATAAGATTTACACGAGCTATGTACAGTAGGGTTCACAACTGCATGGACGATTTGTGAATGAAAATAAATATGCCATTTATAAATTGCCCATGCAATTTTGACCTCGACTGTACATAACTACCTATTTTTCCTATATAGCTCACGACTTGGCAAATAAATATACTGGGTAAATAAACGTTCGATGTGAAAATTTACTAAGAATTTGTGAGCATGAGAAAAAAACATTTCAGGCAAGCTTTCCTATGGTGAAAAATAAAAATGAGAAAACAAATAGAAATTAAAATACTGGTAAAAATCAATTTCTGGTTATTAAACGTTACAATCAAAGACATACTAGGAAAACTTCAGAATGGTAAAAGTTAAAAATGGGGAAAAAACAATGGATATTAAAATACTGGTAAAAAATAATTTCGGGAAATTAAACGCTACACTCATCAAAATGTCGAAAGAGTACATGGTAAAGTGGAACTGTTTGGATCGGTATCACAATGACAAGGATTTGATTCGAGGCCATCGTGGCATGTGTTGCTAGAGTCAAGTTTCCGGACGCTGAACGTGCACCTAGAACTGCCCACTTGGTGTGGCTACTAAGTCATTGGGTAATGCCCGGTTCACATTATTCCAGTAGCATTCCAGTCCAACAATCCAATCCTGGAATGTTACTGGAATAATGTGAACAGACACTGGAATGCATCCATTCCAATGAGCATTCCAGCCCAGTGACTTTTCATTCCAGCTCACCCAATCCAGCGGCACTGGAATAATATAGACAGCCACTCCATTCCAAAACAGTACTAGATCATAGTCAGCGATGTGTTTCCATTCCAGCTGGAGTTAACGATATGCTCCAGTCCAGCACTAAACCGCTGGATCACTGGACTGGAATAATGTGAACCGGGCATAACTTGATTCAGAAGGACAGATTTTTATCACAGATTCGAAACGGCATTGTAGAATACTAGACAAGTCATAAAAATCATTCAGGGTGAACTATATGAAGTATATATTTTTTAAAGTCTGGTGTCAAAGAAATAGCGGCGTATTATCAGAAATATGTTTTGGACGCCGCATTGAAGTCCGAAAGTCCAAGAAGAGCGAAAATGAGGGCCAATGAGACAGTGTTTCGAATTTTGAATTTGAAGAATTGAATTGGTCAATTTTGCACATCTCCGCTCCTTTCCGCCTTAGTGGAGGCGCGCCCTCGACTTCAATGCGGCGTCCAAAATGTTATGTTGCGTTATATTTTTCTTGACAAAAATGTATAGAATAAAATCGAAAGACTATAGGTCGAATAGCAAATGTGACCAAAAAAGAATAGACTGACAATGAACATGCCCAAAGATGGTGACGAATAACGAATGAGCCAAAATAAGAAAATAATTGCAAAAGCACAAAGTTTACCAAATATGAAATAGGCTTCACACGAAAATGGAAAAATCTAGAACGGGTGACGAAAGCAGAAAGGGACGAATTTAAGAAATTGACAAAAAACGACTGAGACGAGCCAAGAGTATACCGTATTTATAACTAAAAAAAACTTAAGGTCTGTAGTCATAAGGGATGTCAGTCTTAACTGAACAGTTTGAACAATTAAAACTGAGCTGTTAAAACTGATCGTCTGGGGCCCGCTTTATAGTAATAAATTGGTGCAATTAAACATCGCAGTCCTTTGAGATTGATAACACTTCATATCGTTCGCCCTGCACATAATCTAATGGTACCATTGAAGTTTATTTTCATCTAGAAAATATAATAAAAACAACAGATCAGTCTCACTGTTACTTGACCTCTGGAGTGCCTAGTGACATCCGTCACAAGCAGTTTGGACCATGATTTAAAATAACTTAAGTCATTAATTGAAAAAAAAAATATAGACAGCGGCGCTCCAAGGGTTAACCTTTCGTATGCTTACATAGTAGCAGATATTTGACTTTACGCAATAGCCGTCTCAAGTCCAATATTGATTGAACTGCTTGACGGTAACACATACTAAATGTACTTATGCAAAGAACCAGAGTAAATTCTATAAAAGTAAAGAATCATTATCTTGATAAAAACGTGAAAAAAATTGTCTATTTATCAGACTGCGGCGACACGAGCTGGGTACTGATTGTCTCATATCAGACTACGGCGGTCAAAAGGTTAAAAAAACTCCTCTCCCGAAATAAATGTCTATTGTATGGACATAATGAGCAAAATTAAAAACAAAAAGATGCCCATCGTCCTTCCCGGTGCAAAAGTGCCCATAACACTCGCAGCGTTTCCCGCGTTGAATAGCCATGGACAGGCGTTGCACCAGGAACGACTCAAGCGAGGAAGCTCTCCTTTTTGTCGGAGATGACGTCAGCTGTCCCATATACGTTTATTAGCGTCAGCTCCCAGTGAGTAAAATATCGAGATTCAAATAAATATTCTGTTTACATGTTAGGCACTGGTCCTTCTCCCTTACATTACCTAAGAACTCTGAATTGTGTTAAATACATTTAGGTGAAAACGAGATTGCAAGTAATTTATGTAATTTCACTTGCGATTTTGTTGTAACGAGCCCTAACCGAATTATTTTGCACGTTAGGCTCCATTTCAATCGTGGTTAGTATCGTGGCTTTGGCTTCGCAGATTGTATTAAAAATTCTTAACTCTCCCGACCTTTAAAACCGTAGAAAACGAAGCCCAGAAACTTTGATAAGATATACTTAAGGACAAAAATTACGTTAAGTAGCATCAAAAGAAAAGCAAGCTCACCTTTCCACCGATCTGGTTGCCGCAGGAACCAACTTGAAGAGTTATTATTTCTCTCATCTTGTAAATTTATCTAAACAAATACCACCCTTTAATTTTCTTCAAATTTATCAAAAAAATAAAGTGATGCTTAGCATAAACTTAAACTAAATAAAAATACTAAAAAAAATGACGTTTGCTTAAATAATGTGCATAACGTCAGATTTTTAATAAAAATGAGTTGATAAACTGTAATCCAAAATATGTAAATAATTTAAAATGAAATTCTAGAATATGTATTTTTTTAACCAGCCATTTCTATACTGATTTTGGGGCTAGTATAATGTGCGACAACACACGCGCGACTCGACTCGCGGCCCTCGCAACTACGAAGTTCGCAAATTTCGAGGATTTTTCTTTGTCATACCAACGAAGGCGTCATTAGAGTGACAGATCTCCGAAATTTGCGAATGCCGGAGGTCGCGGTAGGGCCGCAGAAACACATGGCACTAGTACAAAGAAAAAGCCAATAGCTACTCTAGAACTTGTGAAATAAGTTTAATTTTTGTTAAACCTATTTTTTTGACGCAATTTCTTATTTTGCACGGCAAGCACATCATGGGCGCGGGACGACAAAACTGCGACATACTTAGAGTTTTCTCGAGCTATATCAGAAATTGGTAGCACAACATGCGCGCGAGATACCGCTGTCTCGCGATGATCTATCAAAGTGACATAATTATTTCGCTTGAAAGTCCCACGCGAGATATCCTCCAAATTCGTAGCACAAGTGTACCTTCAATGTCCAAATGCGACAAATTGTCTTCGAGGTGTGAAGGTGGCGAGAAAGTCGAGAAACACATAAACTTCGTTACGGCTTGCAAAGGACCATGCCCAACTTTGTATGGAACTTTGCCCCAAAGTCAACACAGCTAAAAGTTACATTGTTGAATAGGTCTTTAAATCTACTTCATTTCATTCTATGGGCACCAAGATGAATTCCATTGCAGAACTGAGATATTCATATTTGTCAGTGTGAAGATTGTATTCACACTGACAAAAATATGAATATCTCATAGATCAGAGATACTGGTCGTTAATCATTAGGATATCGAAGTGTGTAAAAAAAAAGATTGTGCACACGTGATTGTATGTTAACCACCTCACTCGCTTATTTTCTTTTTTCTTTTGACATTAGCCTTTTTTTTACATACAAAATAAGGGTGATCACTGGTAGCTGCAGCTACCAAAATAAACTAGTGGCTAAATCTACAGAGGATTTCTACTGAATTAGCTCGTATTCAGGCTGACAAATATATGAATATCTCAGTTCTGCAATGGAATTCGATTTCGTGCCCATATAATGAAATGAAGTAAAGTTAGAGACCTATTTAATGATCTAACTCTCATGTTTGTTGGTCTTGGGGCAATTTTGACGCATGGTCCTTTAGGCTTTCAGTCGCGTATTATTGTGACTCTTAAGACACCAACGAGAAGAGTTGGGGTGGTGACAAATGTTACCCTATGAACAAATAAAACATGGAAGCCGCACGCCATATTAAATTGCCTTTCAAAAACGGTCCTGAATTTTATTTGACAACTGTCACCCCCTCTTCAATGCTTTCAGTTTTTAAACGGTTTTTCACCGCGTATCAACTGTCGTCGATGCTTCAAATTTTGTGATCGATTTTTCGGCCACTTCTACTGCACCGAAATCAATAAAATTTGGAACTCTTATCGAGTCCCCATGACAATGCAATATTATAATATTTGTATCCTTGTTTCCTCAAAGCCTGATGCTGCAGACGTACTGCCTTCCTTAACCGAGAGTGTTAGACACGTGAAAATGAAAATATAGCATGTTTGGCATGATCAAATACTAAGAGCCTTATCTTGACTTCCAACTCCTCACTCCTGATGCTGCAGTACTGCCCACAATAACCGCAAAGTTTATCTTTTATCTATATCTTGATTTTAAAGAAGTTCTTTAGATATGAAGTATATAGTTAGAAAAGAAACGTGCAAATTTTATACTAACGTCCAACTCCTGAAATCTGATACTCCAGTGTTACTGCCTGCCACAACCACTAGGTTTAACGATATGTAGATTTTGAAGTACTGCTTTAGATATTTGGTAGAAATTCTTACGGATTTAATTATCATGATCATCATCATATCAGCAGAAAGACGTTCACTGATGAATATAGGCCTCCCCAAAAGATTGCCACAAGGACCGGCCCCGTGCCACCCGTATCCAGCGACTTTCACCCACGCTGCGCCTTCTGGTACGTGACCGCCACTCGAGAACCTTACCACCCCAACGGCCATCGTTTTCACGCGCGACGAGCCCCACCCACTTCAATTTAGCGATTCGAAAAGAGCTATATCGGTTACGTTGGTTCTGCTGCTGGTCACATTTCTAATCCGATCTTGCAGAGAGACTCTTAGCATAGGCCTCTCCATTGCCCTTTGGGTGACTTTGAGCCTTCTTATGAGGCCCATTGTACACGACCACGGTTTAGTACCGTATGTCATTACTGAGGCCCTCCGGCTGATAGACTCATAGGGTCACGGCTGATAAAGTGACAGCGTGAGTGGTTCGCGTAGGGCGAGCCGTCGGGCCTGCGGCCCTCCAGCTGATAGAGTGACTGCGTGTGTGATTCGCGTGGGGCGAGCCGTCAGGCTAGCGGCCCTCCAGCTGATAGTGACAGCGTGAGTGGATCGCGTAGGGAGAGCCGTCGGACCTGCGGCCCTCCAGCTGATAGAGTGACAGCGTGAATGAATCGTGTAGTGCGAGCCGTCGGGCCTGCGGCCCTCCGACTGATAGACTCACAGCGTGAGTGGTTCGCGTAGGGCGGGCTATCGGGCCTGTGGCCCTCCAGCTGATAGAGTGACAGCGTGAGTGAATCGCGTAGGGCGATCCGTTGGGCCTGCGGCCCTCCAGCTGATAGAGTGACTGCGTGAGTGATTCGCGTGGGGCGGCCCTCCTGCTGATAGAGTGACAGCGTGAGTGGATCGTGTAGGGAGAGCCGTCGGGCCTGCGGCTCTCCAGCTGATAGAGTGACAGCGTGAGTGGATCGCGTAGGGACAGCCGTCGGGCCGGCGGCCCTCCAGCTAATAGAGTGACAGCGTGAGTGGATCGCGTAGAACGAGCCGTCGGGCTTGCGGCCCTCCAGCTGATAGAGTGACAGCGTGGGTGGATCGCGTAGGGAGAGTCGTCGGGCCTGAGGCCCTCCAGCTGATAGAGTGACAGCGTGAGTGGATCGCGTTGGGAGAGCCGTCGGGCCTGCTGCCCTCCAGCTGATAGAGTGACAGCGTGAGTGGATCGCGTGGGGAGAGCCGACGGGCTTGCGGCCCTCCAGCTGATAGAGTGACAGCGTGAGTGGATCGCGTAGGAAGAGCCGTCGGGCCTGCAGCCCTCCAGCCGATAGAGTGACAGCGTGAGTGGATCGCGTAGGGAGAGATATCTTATAGAGTGATTTCGTCAGACAGACCTGCGGTGTGTTGACTGAGAGAACGAGTTTATATTTTATAGTCTCAAAATTCGACTTGTATATTGAGTACGATATAAAAACTTTAACTTGATTTTCTCCTTAAACCAAATTGATTGATATATTCCTTATTGTAAGGTCTCTGTTTTCTAAGGTACTTATTGTATAAATAACACGTCCATTTGAGACACTTCGGGCATTCAAGCTTAGGTGCATTAACCACGCCCAGCCTTTGGTTTTCATTTGTCGATCGAGATCTTTAATAAAAAAATTTTAGTGTCGGATTTCTAAAAATATCTATTCAGCAGGGATTCGCCTCCCATTACACATAAAATAATGTTCATTACGTTTACATATGTGTCGTGATTCGTGATGAAAGCGCGAGAGCATAAGCGCTACTTAGCATGCATAATTTGTATTACAGTATATTATAAACAACATCTTTGATCTAGAATAAGTAGGTATAGTATCGGAAATTATCTCAACAATTACACTAAAAACTTGAAAATAAAATAAGTAAAAAAAGTTTTAAGTTAAACGGTTTTTATTGCACCAAAAACTAGAAATTAAAAATTTATTGTACTATATACTATTTACCGTAGATGCTACTTTCTGTAGATTACTCACGTGAAACTATTGTCACTGTAGGTAGTCTTCCCAAGTCGGATGCTGAAAGCCACGTTTAGCCTCTATGTTAGTGGATTAAGCGTTACCTAATCGGAAACTTTTACCAAACTAAAATAAAAACGTGGGGCGTTATTATAAACAAACGTACAAGTTCAAAATATTAATGTAATTGTAGCTTTAATTTTGCAATTAATCATCCATCTGTTCCATCACTTCTACAACAGAGGTAAATAGCTTTTATTAAGGCCAGAACAAAACTTATTACACTATTTCTGTCTTGATTTATATGTGTGTTCTTAAATATATAGTGACTTAATCACAATTGCGTACGCCCCACGTTTTTATTTTAGTTTGGTAAAAGTTTCCGATTAACGCTTAATGCACTGACATAGAGGCTAAACGTGGCTTTCAGCATCCGACTTGGGAAGACTACCTACAGTGACAATAGTTTCACGTGAGTAATCTACAGAAAGTAGCATCTACGGTTAGATACAATAAATTTTTAATTTCTAGTTTTTGGTGCAATAAAAACCGTTTAACTTAAAACTTTTTTTACTTATTTTTTATAGGTTGATATTAAACCGCCATTTAAAAATAGTTGTAATTGGTCCATCAAAGTTTTGATTGGCTATATTCTTTAAACATTTGTCAAAGATGTTGCGCCGAAATATGCGCGGTGTTAAGAAAAGCGCTATGTCTTGCCCATCTTGGCACAATTGAACAATTGTTTTTGGGGCATTTTTGAGCTGGCGTTAGACGTCCATGTTATATTTATATGGTCGCAGATGTAACCTTACTGCCGTCACCACACGGGAAAGAAAAGTTAGTCCTACACATAAATGGCCACACTTGTTATGTGTTCGTTCACCGGGCCCACGGGATGACTCTTTCGCATGGAACTAATTTCTCGAGCCGTTAACTTGTGGTACCAAAATCGAGAAAATGACGGCTAGAAATATAAATTTGAAAACCGCGACATGGGTTTGTCGCAGCGCGAACTATCTCGCGCTCAATAATGTGCTTGCCGGGTTGATCTTGCAGAGCACAGCCAGCACATGATTGAGCGCGGAATAGCTCGCGCTGCGACAAACCCCAGCACGGTAAGCACATGGTTGAGCGCGGGATACCTCGCGCTGCGGCAAGCCCGTGTCGCGACTGGCAAATTTATATTTCTAGCCGTCAATTTCTTGATTTTGATAGCACAGGTTAACAGCACGAGAACTTATTTACATGCGAAAGAGTCATCCCGCGGGCGACATAACAAGTGTGGCCATTTATGTGTGGGCTAACTTTTCTTTCCTAGCAACACTAAATCAGTATAAGGTCGGCCTTACACATCCGGAATCAGAATATGAATTAATACTCTTAATTCATAGAGTCTGGCAAATGAAAGATGAGAATGAGAAATCGCGGCAAATTTCAAAAATATAGAGTATGGTATCACTGGGTTGCACCCCGAAAATCAGTCTTGATACTTGTAATATATTGAAAATTCCAAATGATTTTGTTAAATTACCTGTATTTAGTACAATCCAAATTAATATATAATAATTATAGTAGCTATTCCGTGAATCTTAGTCTGCGTGACACAATGCATTATGATGTAGATACACTTGGTACCTACCTACTCTAAATGATGACCCATGTTATAAATCGATCCCCATATCAAAATTTGAGCCATTCTGTTTAGTTACTTTCAAGTTATATGATAGATTCGACACATTACCAAGTTGGCCTTAACTTTTTACATACATACATATTATTGTGAAAAAAGACGTACCTATTATTTTGTAAGAGTTAATAACCAATAATTCATCCAATCTAAATGATAGAATCTGTACTAACATCTACATATTATTATTATTAGCTACCGTTTAGACAACTACTTATCGCTGACATTATGTACCGGTAGGTATTGTTACATGAAAGTGGGTAATGAGTTTATTAAAATAACTATTTTATAAACGCACCTTCCCGAATCCCATCCATGTAAATAAACACCTTCTTATAATTATTATACCTACTAAATAATAGGTAAGTCTAATACAAACTTATCAACTTACCTTAGAAACAAACGACAACGGGCAGCTAACATCACTCTCATTTCAGCTCACATCTGTTCGTCGCATGAATACTATCTCGCTTGCACATAGGGCTATCAGCGAGGCGCAGCATGCCTACTACGTTAGGGCGTATGAGTCATTTTAAAATTTACAATTCAAGGATAAAGGATACGGGCGTATGAACCTAATTTAGCCTACTAGAGTCATACTTACCTAAATTAAGTAGCATAATTTCTACGTCGTATGAGTTTGTTTAGTTTTGTATGATAAACATTTTATAACAACTTGGTTATAAGACCTCTTTATTTTTTTGATTACTGAACTTATTACCTAAATAAACAAAAAAATGTGTAAATGTGTCAAATACACCCCTTGCTTTTAAAAAATCTCCTAGAAATACGTGGGTCGTATATGCCCTAAATTGTCGAATTTCGTTGTTTTAACTATACATTACATATCGATAGAGAAAAAAAAACTGAACAAAACTGCATTAAAAACTCATTTTTGGCCAAAATGGCGTTTACGCCCTTTGAGCCTAAAGGTATCGATATGTATAAAGACCATAATGATATGAAGAACCGAAAAACAGACTGATTTTCACATTTGGATGTAATATTATTATATGTGATTAGTAAATTGTATCATCGCAGAATGGATGTAATCATAATTAACACTACCAGGCTATAGAAAAATATGTAGATAAATAAAATAATATACACACCGGACGAATTAGCGGAACGCTTAACAAGGGCAGTTTGTCAAATGTTAAGCAAATTCTGCCGGTGTGTGTATTTTTAATAAATAAGAAACTAAACATTTAAACTTTTTATTCAAATTAATGAAAGTCAGACTCTAAAAAATCATACAATGATTCATTTGAGCTATACATATATTTGTGTCATTATCACTGCCAAAACTGATATAAACTCATCCAATGCATTTTTTGTGACGTTGTCTCTTTCTCTGCACTTATCCTCCACTTGAATGACATGGTCAGTCATTGTTTTCCAATCTGAGGCAGTTATACTCGCGAACTTCTTGCTTCTCCAACTCGCGTAACTTTTCTGCCGTATTTATGACAGCGTCAACTAACTCCTTCAACATCTCCCAGTCCTACTGGCAAAAAAATTAAATAAATGACCATATTAAATGAACCTAACATAACTACAAACGCAGATTTATTATAGCCGATAGTATATTAAATAATGAGTACGAGAAAATTTATTGAATAAAGGTAAGTATCAAAATTACATTTCGTGCTCACCGTACTCACATATCGTGTGTAAACACTCTTGTTTTTCCTTATAAGCGATGTTTCTCTCTTCTTGATTTTATTTATATTTACTTATTACAGTATGCAGCAGCTTACGGACATTACTTATTCATAGTTTTTTCATCATAAACACCTTAAAACGTTGTAATTGTGGAAAGCAAACAATGGATGTCAAGTCGAACGTATGACAGAATATCACGTTTGACAATTCAGTTTGTGATGCCATATAAAAAGTTCCGTAATAAACTCATTCTCATCTTTCGTTTGCCACTCTATTATAAATTCATAACGCGCGGAGTTGCATACAATTTAGCTGTTGACCACACATATCAGATTTTTTTCAGATTATGAACTTTTCAGATTGATCTGACATGCGTTATGAAATCATAATAATTTTCTGAACGCACGTATTTTGTTTCCATACAATATCGAGGACCAAAACACAAATTCTGATTCTGAATTCATAGACAAAACGTCGTTCTGTATGTCTAATTGTCTTTGCTTACGTTGTCAATGTCACGATCACGTATTTGGCTTCAGACGTTTTCGCAAGACAACTGTCAAGTGTCAATCTGAAATCTGAATGTTAATTATGAATTCTTACTCTGATTCCGGATGTGAGAGGCAAGAGAACGGAATAAGATTACGAATTCATATTATGAATACTTAATTTGATTTCGTATGTATAAGGCCGGCCTAGATACCAAAGACCAGAATACTACCTACAATTGAATGACGAGCAAAGAATATAATACTCTAAAGAGAGTATAAAGATTAACGAGATAGGATATAACACAGATTAAATATGTCTATGGGATATAATATAAGACGGAAAATTGACAATTAATGACAAAGTGTCATAATAATAATCCGTCACATGACATATGCGGTTTATGTTCGGTTGCGATATTTAAAATGGCGCATGACTCATGAACCTACAATTTAAGTTAATATAGACTGTTACATCGTAGTTTTGGCCGTTACTTAGGTACTGTGGGTAATAGTTACGATTACTTACATTACATAGCGTATATTTTATAAATTAATGTTCATAGTTCTTAAGTAAAATTTTACGAATTATATTTCAGTCAACGGAGCCCAAAATAATACAAAGCAAGCAAGATGTTGAATTAAGCCTACAGTTTGTGGATCCAAATACAAGGGTTAATTTGGATCCGGAAAAGATGAAGTACCTAAATTGGGTCAAACTCCATACAAGAAATATATCTTCAAAAAATATATTCTATTCAATGGCTACATATTTAAATTACCAGCAGGTATTACGACGATACATCGATAAAGAATGAAAGAATTATTTTATTTTAAGATGAAATTGTAAGAAGGTTTTGTTTTCGCCATGTTGGTAACGGAACCCTTAATTCAGATAAGTACTGGGTTGGCCTAGGGTACTTCTCCCTGGTTTGACGTAGGTAAGGTACCTGGTACTCGTATCTACATAGGTACCCTCCGTACCTACATATGTCCCAAGTTACCCAAAAATTTGCTTATGACCTTGTGGTGACCTACCATACTAGCATGCATCTCGTGGGGGATTAACGCAACTTAAATGTGCGCACAAACTAAACTTTCGCGACAAATACGCAATAACGTTTCGGCCGGGAGTCCACCGCTCGGCAATTGGGGATTTTTCTGGACCAAATGTACGATTTTGTTCATGGGGCCCCAGCGCATATTGTTTGCCGAAATCTGGAAACTCCTGGTTACAACGAGAAAATCCCGCCAACATCCTCAATACTATGTCACAAGCGCCAATGTTACATTCAGGGTAGGTTAATTAGATTTAAGTTATGGATACCGGAAATTGTAAATAAATCTTTATATTATTAATAAAATATTGTTGTTGTTGTATTCTGGTCATTTTTCCGCAACTCGACATCAAACGTGCCTATTTTGCGTGGTCCCAACGCTGGCCTAGTATTTGTTGGGGACTTCACAATTTCACATTCCCCTTGAATTTCTTCGCAGGTGCATGCAGGTTTCCTCACGATGTTTTCCTTCACCGCAAAGCACTTGTGAATATCAAATGATATTTCGTACAAAGTTTTTGTTATTTACACATATGTATTATTTCAGCGTGCGTAGCACACAAATGCAAATAAAGACGATGTTGGACTAGGTAGGTATATGTCCGCCAACCCGCTTTTTGCCGTTGGGCAGTTTAAAACGCCCAACGGTAAAGAGCACTTTGAAAGAGAGTGGAGTAGACTACAAGGGCTCCTAGCGAAAATTAGGCCCTTCAAGACAGTGGATCAGTGAAAGCATATAAGTGTGGACTTATCGTTTATCTGCCACTTTTTGTTACTTAAGATACACGGAGAATAAGTCATATGACTTATTCTCCGTCGCCTCTTTCCGATCGTAGGTACATTATGTTTCCAACTGAAAATGAATAAAAAACGTTGTCTGTGATGTTTTTGGAAGTACTCCATATATTTATTAGTTTTCCCCACACCAGCTCGGAAACACCTACTGCCCTCACTAATTTCAGTGAGGGAAGTTGCATTTTAATCACTTGTGAGGGAAGTAAATTGACAGATGAACTGTGAAACGTCCAAAACCATGGAACGTCAAACGCTGGTATGGCTATGATTCGCTGATTATTTTTTGAGGGACACCATGAATATCATACACCAGATTATTTCATTTATTCAAGATAATAAATTAGATTTTTAGTATTTCATAAAAACCTATCGCAAAATCTTATCATATTGGACAAAAACCTGATAGTATACTTTTACATTCAGAACGGAACCCGCTAACACTGACGTCTTGTACGTCAATGTTGCCAATTTATACAAAAATACTCGAATGTACAATTTTGTAAGGAAAGTTTCCTATGTAATATCTTACTAAAAAGTAGGCAATTTAAGTTTACCTCAGACTTTTTTTTTATTATTTATGTTTTATCTGCCGGATACAGATTTTATACTTAAACATCATAGAAATTTTGACAATTTAATTAATGTAGGTACGTCTTATTGTAATTATAAAAAAAAATCTAGTCACATAGACCTAGTCATTTTCCAAATTAAGTTAAACTTAAAAGTCTAAAATATAAGAAAAAAATTGCAATTTATACAAGTTACAACATTAATTGATCTCATAACTATTATATTGATATTATAGTATGTTAAGATAAATTTTTATTTCATAAAATCTTATGCTAGTTGTACATATAAAGTGGTAATAAAATTAATATATGTACTATAGTCGCATATAACTACTATTATAGTATGTTGCTGTAGTTAAATACTAAAAAAATATAGTACTAGAACATAACTACTCTAAGTTATTTAATCAAGACTGATTTGTTGCATTGATTATCTTTTTTACACGTTCGTAGCTGCTTCCTCGCTTTAGTGTGGAGAAAAATGTTGTGTTACACATGGGAGCAAAGCTTGTTTAATTATCGTGCCTTGAAACCCTCGCAACGCTCGAGATTCCATTTTTAAACCACTCGCTTCGCTCGTGGTTCAACTATGGAATCTCTCGCAAGCTCGGGTCTCAATATTGGCACGATGATTAAACAACTACTTTCCTCCCTTGTACAACAAATAACTAGTACACCTTAGTTAAATTTCCTCACAGACAAAATTTGTTAGTCATCATGCTGATTCACTAAACATTTGCGAATGTACCTAAGTTCAATTAATTTTTTCTACATTATTGTATTGATATAAGTTGTACTTTTTATAGGCTTGGCGAGATCTGCAGAAAAAGCCTCGCGATGAGGGGGCGGGCTTCAGGAAAAGGAAACACAAAACCGGCACCGTTGAAGAAGTGGGTGAACTGTCGGACCAAACGAAGATCATCCTGTATACCATTGGCCGGGAGTGCGCAGTAGGGCTCACGGTGGGGGGAGAAACTGGCGTAGGAGAGATTTATTTACGTAAGTGTCTTTCTAAACTCTAACTTATTTTGTGTATACTCACTCAATTTTCCTTAATTTTTAATTGCCATTTACAGATCCTTTAGGCCATGGATTCACATGATTCCACACCGTTACCGGGTTCCAGCGGCTACAATCGGGCGGCCGCCGTACTGGAGCCGCCGCCTCTCGGCCGCGCGCGCAGGCTCGCGCTCGGCAGGCAGCTAATAGTCCAAGAGCCAGTGAACCCTGAGAGTAACGGTCCTCCTGTAAGGTTAGAAATTTGTATACTAACGGTTTATGGAATTCTAAGAGCAATAGCCATGACCTGGCAGGCGTCAGCCCTGCACGTCATCAGGCCCTTTATTTTTTGAACTGTTAAGTAAATTGGATTTCAAAACTTGTATCTGTAAGTTTGAAAAATTTATAGGATAAAGTTAATTTATTGTACATCTTAAAAAAAAATGACAGGCGATTACAATAAGCAGAAGTATATGACAGGTCAATTAGAAAATGTACAGTTGATGAGGTAAAATAAACTTCATCCTGTATACTCGAAATTTTTATATGTCTTCAAATAAACGTCTCGGAGTAAGTATGTGCAATGCCTGGCGGTTTTGAACAGCATAAGACCTTGCCAGGCGAGGAGACAGTTAAGTAAATTGGGTTTCAAAACTTGTTTCTGTAAGTTTGAAAATTTAATAGGATAAAGTTTATTTATTGTACATCTTAAAAATAAATTGACAGGCGATTACAATAAGTAGAAGTATATGACAGATCGAATAGAAAACGCACAGTTGATGAGGTAAAATAAACTTCATCCTGTAAACTCAAAATTTTTATATGTCTTCAAATAAACGTCTCAGAGTAAGTATGTACAATGCCAGGCGGTTTTGAACAGCATAAGACCTTGCCAGGCGAGGGGACAGTTAAGTAAATTGGGTTTCTTAACTTGTTTCTGTAAGTTTGAAAATTTAATAGGATAAAGTTGATTTATTGTACATCTTAAAAATAAATTGACAGGCGATTACAATAAGCAAAAGTATATGACAGATCGAATAGAAAACGCACAGTTGATGAGGTAAAATAAACTTCATTCTGTATACTCGAAATTTTTATATGTCTTCAAATAAACGTCTCAGAGTAAGTATGTACAATGCCAGGCGGTTTTGAACAGCATAAGACCTTGCCAGGCGAGGGGCCAGTTAAGTAAATTGGGTTTCTTAACTTGTTTCTGTAAGTTTGAAAATTTAATAGATAAAGTTTATTTATTGTACTTACATCTTTAAAAAAAATACAGGCGAGTAATCGCTAGTTAGTCGCTAGTAGTAGTAGAGTAGTTGCTAAGGGCGTGCGATTGAGACGTGCAACTGTCCCCTCGCCTGGCAAGGTCTTATGCTGTTCAAAACCGCCTGGCATTGCACATACTTACTCCGAGACGTTCAATTGAAGACATATAAAAATTTCGAGTATACAGGATGAAGTTTATTTTACCTCATCAACTGTGCATTTTCTAATTGACCTGTCATATACTTCTGCTTATTGTAATCGCCTGTCAATTTTTTTTTAAGATGTACAATAAATTAACTTTATCCTATAAATTTTTCAAACTTACAGAAACAAGTTTTGAAACCCAATTTACTTAACTATCCCCTAAATTAAAAAATAAAAATCCCCTAAATTAATTAATTAAATTTCTAACCTTACAGGAAGACCGTTACTCTCAGGGTTCACTGGCTCTCCAGCTATAAAAAGCCCAACTCAGATTACCTAGTTGGGCAGAACCAGCAAACACTGCACTTAAAAGTATGTAACTTAATTATAACCTCGTGTAACTTAATTATTAATTTTTTGAACTTTATTATTCATTTGTCTAAGATGTTGAAACTAAAAAAAAGACCTTTAAAATAAGAATAAAATTGTATCAATATTTTAGTGAAATCTTCTTATCCAAAATCGTTATCTTTATTTGTCTGTTTTCTAAAGAGAAGTTTCAATAAATACTTAATACTTTTGATTATAAGTAATAAATTGTGTAAAACCATTTTCTTCATTACATGAAATTTGTTTCAAGAGCTGGTTGCAGAGCAAAACATTCAAAATATGTTGTTAACGAGGCAAATAAAAAGAAATAGGGCAACAATATTTCAATATTTACGTTTTTAATAAAGGGATTAGCCGTGTAAGGGAACAAAAAATGCCCCTGACGTTTTTGGTTACTTAATATATCCTACGTATTGGTGACAATGCTAGTTAGTATTCTGCCAAATCTTATGTCAAAATATTTGACAGTTTTCGTGAAATGTCACTTTAAAGTTTTTTTTATTTTTTTAAATATTTCATAAACTACTGGTCCATTTTTTTTGTAATTCACGTATGTTATTAATAACTTAAAGAGGAATATTTTTGCAAAAAATCCGACGGCTCTAGGTCACCATTAACTTGGTGTTTTTAATGTCAAATATTTCAAACATTATTATTTGACACTTGTGACATACCGACACCTACAATTTTTTTCCCACTGATGTGGCATCTCTTTGTGTATAATATATATTTATTTCAATGAATTGGGTTGGAGCAACATGGTGATTTTTTAAATTATAAGTATACCGGTCTCGGACACTTATATGAAGACATAGTTATTTTATGATATACTGATTTTGATAATAATAAAACATCATTATTTGTACTATCTTTTAATAATCTATTACAACATAAAATAAATCGTAATCTTTATCACTATCTACGCTTATAGTGACATTCATGTAATTTTGAAAAAGTGAGCTTAACTTTTCATTGGGACGCGGTATTTTCGACAAGTAGGTACCTACCATACGATAAATAAGTATATAACAGCTGCTACGTGAGAACAGCATCCTACTGTTCTTAAAACGTTTGTACATTCACAACAATACACTGAAAAAAATAATCAGTGAATATTAATGAAATTTCAGTTAACTTAACTGAAAAAATCAGTAAAAATGGAGCCAACTGTAAAAAACATTTACTTCAACTGTAATAAAATAGTAAGGGTAAACAGCAAATCTTACTGAATAAATCAGTAAAGTAAAACAGTAAAAAAATTAAACAGTTGAGGAAAACAGTTAATGGAAACAGTAACTTGAGACAGTGAATGTAACTGAGTAAATCAGTTAAGAAAAACAGTTAAAGAAAACAGTTAAGGAAAACAGTTGAAGAAAACAGTTAAGGAGAACAGTTGAAGAAAACAGTTAAGGGACTACATTAATTGCTACTGTTCCACTACAGTAGAACTCACTGATTGCCTACGGTTGCTCCTACTGTTGGAACAGTACCAGTTACTGTTAAGTATGTAGTTGCTACCGTTCCACTACAGTAGATCTTACCGATTGCCTACGGTTGCTCCTACTGTTGGAACAGTACCAGCTACTGTAAGGTGTGTAGTTGCTACTGTTCCACTACAGTAGGTCTTACTGATTTCCTACGGTTGCTCCTACTGTTGGAACAGTACCAGCTACTGTAAGGTGTGTAGTTGCTACTGTTCCACTACAGTAGATCTTACTGATTTCCTACGGTTGCTCCTACTGTTGGAACAGTACCAGCTACTGTAAGGTGTGTAGTTGCTACTGTTCCACTACAGTAGAACTCACTGATTGCCTACGGTAGCTCCTACTGTTGGAACAATACCAGATACTGTAAGGTGTGTAGTTGCTACTGTTCCACTACAGTAGAACTCACTGATTGCCTACGGTTGCTCCTACTGTTGGAACAGTACCAGCTACTGTAAGGTGTGTAGTTGCTACTGTTCCACTACAGTAGAACTCACTGATTGCCTACGGTAGCTCCTACTGTTGGAACAGTACCAGCTACTGTAAGGTGTGTAGTTGCTACTGTTCCACTACAGTAGAACTCACCGATTGCCTACGGTAGCTCCTACTGTTGGAACAGTACCAGTTACTGTTAAGTATGTAGTTGCTACTGTTCCACTACAGAAAGGTCTACTGTTGTGGAACAGTAGCAACTACATTCCTAACAGTAACTAGTACTGTTTCCCAACAGTAGCAGCAACTGCACATGCAGGCTTTGCTATAGTTGAGGAACAGTAAAGAAATAAAATCACAAGTGTTACAAAGTGTTTTTTTTTAATTAATGGAACTGAATCCATGTAAATCAAATAAAAAAGCACGAATGTTACAGAGTAAACATTATTCATTGATAGAACTGTAGCTGTAGAAAATTTCGTCTTCTTGATTTGAACTGGTCCTAGAAGATGCGGGATCATAAGAAGTGCAGCTAGATTGCTTGTTTCTTGATCGCGATCTATAATAAAATAAATATGCATTATAAGTGGGAAAGTGTATGGTAGCTACCATCAAAAACATTATGTACATATTGTACATATAATAAAAATGAAAGTCTCGCAACGCAGTACTTGTACCGCATACATTATCTAATGTGAAATAAGAACTCAATCTCCAATGGGGTTTAATACTATGCCGGTGTAAGTACTAGGCGCATACTTTTCTGAAATAATTGTGATTGCGTGAAAAAAATATTTTTTGTTGGACTAAAACAGACAAGTTGGAGTGTACAAAAGAATTAGATCATATTTGGAATAAAAACAAGGTCATAAAATAAAGGCTTGGTCAAACACACAGCACGACGCAGCGCCGCGGTCGCGATGCGAACGTTACCGATTTCAAACAGACAGCGCCCCGCCGGCATCGCGCCCTCGCCACGCGGCCCCACTCGGAGCGGACGCGGCGGCACCACGAATCCACGATCCACGCGCGCTCTGTTGGACCAGGCATAACGTCGGTGTCACGCCTTGTGTTTGGCCAAGCCTTAAATGTCAATATAAATAACATCACTTAGTTTTTTCAGTAAAATAATGTTTTAAAAACACGAACGAAACGCGCCGGAGCTCCGGCGATGCCACGGCCGGAGCGCAAACCACTATCCGTTGCATCTCTACAGACATGTATGAACTAGTATTATCTCGAACTTACCAAGAACTGCCTCGCCATATTTCTCGAAGCCCCACGTTTTTAAAAGTTTACTTATTTCGTTAGATGAACTGCAAACAATACAAATCCTCCGTAAACATCTTTCTAAGCTTTGATTAATCTAAGTGCGTTGTACGAAACGATTTAGCTCGTTAAAAAAGTCAAATAGGTACCTACTTAGTGTATTAGTATTAAATAATGTTCTCATCAACATTAGGTATAATTGTAGTAACCAGCCAGCAAAGGACATTTGCGGAGAAATCAAAGAATGCCGATATGCCTAATGCCATTACAAACGACAATTTCTCGGTAAATAGGTATCTGTAGCTAGTTTCTACCTGAACACATATTAGTATTACAATGAAAATTATTTAAGTACTTACTTCATCGCCCATAATCGAGATGCACATTAATTTAAAACTTTTTTACACGTCACAATCACAACAGGCCCGCACGCGGATGCAACGGCAACGCCAGTCCAAATCAAAATGGAAGAAAAATGAAAAATGGCCGACCACGGCACGCGCTACGCTGGCGTCGCCAACATTTTCTGATTAGCCAAAAAGTGATCACTAGGGAAATTTATCACGTTAAATATAACCCCGTTTCAAAATTCTGTACTCAACTAATAACCCTTATAGTTTCGTCATACCCATCTGTCTGTCTGTCAGTTTGTCCGCAGCTTAGCCCAGTCATGGCAGTCATACCTAGCTAGAAAGCTAAAATAAAATTTAGGATGAGTATGTGCATTAGTCACGCCGATAAACCTTAAAATAAAAATATTTTTTACTTCTAATATGACATCGGTGGCAATAATATAATAACATCACTCGAGTGTTTTAATGCCTAATTATGCACAGTCGCATTCACTACTTTATCTACGACAACGAAATGTCTAATGGTGGCAGAATACGAAGTTGTCATAGTCAACTCTAAAATAAAAAAAAATCAACTTTATTATTTTGTATGAAAATACATAATCGAAATAGAAAATCGATGTTATTATGGAAGACCACAAGCAGCGTAGATAACGTATACCATAAAAAAATAAAAGCAGGAGCAGATAAAATATTTAATATCTGCTCTGGAGCAGATAAAAAAATTTGTTGAGTAAGTCAATAATACTTAATAACAAGAAATGAAACTGAAAAGGTTTGCGACCTATGCCTTCGCCCAGCGACAAGACGCCAGTGACAGTGACGCCACCAACGTAATGTTTCTATCAGTGAAAGTCACTGTTTCCGATCAAAACGTTAAATACACCGATTCAAACAGTAAAAACTAATGTTTGGTGAGTGAAGACTACTGTTTCGGTATTAATGGCGGCAAAAAAGAAACTGAGGGTTGTGTTACTAATTTTGTTGAATTTCTGATTATAATGCCTATTTTAAGTAATAAGTTATTAACACTACCGTCAATACCAGTTTGGTGATATCTATTCGTCAGACTTTATATTTGGTACTTTCTTTATTTCAAATATATCATATCAATACCTACTTATCTACAAATTTTGAAACTGCTTATATTGTTTGTAGTGCCATAATAGGCTAGTTGACAAAATTTGGCAATTCGTTTAAAAGTACAGCTTAGTGTCGATTTTACCCCAAAAATATATTATTTTTAGAAAAATAGTATATTTTCAATAAGTATTTTGCGTTTTTAGAATCGAACTTTAATTGACGTCAAAAAAGGCCAAGATTGTCATGGTCTTAACCTATTCATGGCCACGCTCTAACGCACGAACACATTTTTGCTAAAATACATGACTCAGCGTATGGGTCACGGGCCTGGCGCGTACGCTTAAATAAACTACCGCTTTACCGCACAGGCGTTCATGTTGTAAGTAGTACAAAAAATAATTATATCCGAAACTTTTTGATCTGTAACGCTTTAAATACCGAGTAAGTTAGTAAAGTAGTGTCTCTGTTTGGCCCCATGGTTGACTGGTAGAGAATTCCATT
>JALPQI010002939.1:0-85177 GCA_025490895.1 Thaumatotibia leucotreta | reverse complement strand
TGTTAACTGCCCCCAGAGAGATTTGAACTCTCGACCCCTGGTTTACAAGACCAGTGCTCTAACCCCTGAGCTATGGAGGCGATGCGAGTCCGGGCGAAATATTGAATTAGAAGCTGCGCGACCATTTTACTAACACATCGTGACGTCATTGAATCGGAACGGGCCTCCCATTAGATTAGATAAAACTAAAATCCGATGAATTATTATTTATTATTTGGATATTTTGGGTTATCGCATGGTTATTTATGATACCTAATGATTTGGTCACTGTTTGCGATAGAGCTAACATTAATTGCGAAATGATAAAATTTTAGTTCAAAATGTAATAAATTTCGGGCGACGGCGTTCGTGTATGTACAGATTGTACAGTCTGCAAAAAAGTATTCATAAATGATTAGTGTTAGCATAAGTATTTGCTACTGTTTTTAGTAAAAACGTTCCTCTTTTGTCGCTTACCGTGAGGGCAGAATTGGCTTGTAGGTATAGTTCGTGAAATATAAATTGGTAACTTTCTACCTATATTATAGTAAAACTAAACGTTCAATTTATATTTCTCGAACTATACATTTATACGAATTAACCTACCGAGTTTCGAGAGACCGAGTGCGAGCGCGATAGAATGCATTACGTATCGTGTAAATCGTAAAATATCCTTTACTTTCCAACTCATGGTACGCAACGCAATGCCATCTTTACAGTCAAGTGCAAAAATAAGTATCGAAAGAATTCGCTCATAAATATGTTACGACGTTCTTATTACACAGAATGAGAGTGCATTGGGACATATTTTTAACATTTTTGCGTACACCTTATTTTGTCTTTGACTGTACCATAAGGGCACAAGGGGCACGTGCCCAGGGCCCCCATCTTCAGGGGGCATTTATTTTCACGTTTACTTTCCTTTCGAAAGGGGCCCCAAAATCCTTGGCTGCCCAGGGGCCCCCCATAGTTAAAGACGGCCTTGATGGTACGGCTAAAGTATCGTACTTAGTGTCCCCGCAGACGATGACCGGCAGCCTCGAGTTGAAGTCCAGCCGCGTGAGTTTCTTCGTCTTCTTCGACACCACGGCTTGCACGCAGATCGGCCGGTATTTGTTCACGTTCAAGTCGTACACGAACACCTGGTATAATAATTGCTAATTACGTGTGTGGCTAATTATTCGTGAAGGCAAATAAGAAGTGGCTCTAGTGAAATCTCTTTACACATCGTCGGTTGACAACCAAAACTCACTAATAGTGGCGTAAAAATAGGGTGGCAGGGCTGGCAAAATGCCACGGGCCCCCGACCCAAGACGGCCCCGGCCCAAGAGGCAGTGAATTTAAATTTAAAATAAAACTGAGTACAATGTGACGATTTTTACTGAATAGGGCCCCATTAAAATAATTTGCCACAGGCCCCAGATGGTATAGTTACGCCACTGCTCACTAAGTAACAAATACCTACTTGAAATAAAGCTCGTATCTCAGTTCTGATTCAATACAGACATACGAGGTTGCTAAGAGTAGTGAGAATTTTTATAGTGAGTTTTGCTTGTCAGGCGAGGACAAGTAAAAGTCACCGAGGCTTGAAAAAAGGTTACTACAAGTGCATAGGTATACATAGGTAGATAGGAATACACAGTTTGGGTACCTCACTTTTCCGTCAGTGCGATCACAATACTAGAGGATTAGGACGGTAATTGGCTATGTAAAGTTTTCTGAAGGTATGAATTATATTTTTTCCTGATAGCCGTCGTCTTAAGGTTCAAGAAAATGCGGCTCTATAATTTTTATTTCCTATAAATTGTTGAAAATCTTTTTTAATGTGAGTGAGGTTATATTTGTGCAGTTTTATGGATGAATAGAGCCTAATGCGTTCGTCCGCAATCAGTACGATGAACTAGGAAAAAAATATGTCAACATCAATGTCACTCATGTCATTGTCATGTCTGAACACGCCTCTATTGCCATAACGATAGAGGCGTGATCAGATATTTTTGAGCGCTCCGGATGCTACCATATATCTGGGTGCTTAGCCAAGTTGCCAATCGCTAGCGCTTCATCGTCAATCGTAAGCGAAAGGCAGCTAACTGTCTTTGTCGCACTCATATGAAAGAGTGACAGAGAGGGAAAACTACGATACGCTACTAAGCGCTAGCGATTGGCAACTTGGCTAAGTATCCTGATGGCGACTGTAAGCTATAGATCTTACCTTTCCATCGGCTGTGCAGGCCGCGAACACGGTGCTAGAGTACGGTGCCCACTTCACGTCGCCCACCGCTGCACCCAGCTCGAACATGAAGAGGGGCTCACTGCAACAGACCGCAGCTATGAATCATAGGTACATATATGTGGCAACCATACTACCACCCTTAAGGCCTACTTTGTATGACCCATATACATGGAATGGAACCCTCTCTTCTAGCAATGTTCTTATCTTATCTTATTTGCGGGGCGCTTACGGATACACTTCGACGTCTTCGACCCATTGGGATCTTTTGTGGAATTGCCCCTGTTTCGCCTACCCCAGGGATTGTTCTATCAACTCAATATGATTGAGGATGGACCCTAGCGGTAGCGTTTTGACCTCCTTCGGTTCCAGATAACTAGTTCCGAAGTCTTTCATCCTTTGTCTGGCGAGGGCATGACATTCGCACATAAGCAATGTTCTTACCCTACCTTCGAGTTTTAAGTAATAAATGTTAAATTATTTCATGTAAACTGATACAATTTTTTGTGTTTTGTTACATGTTAATTATCAAAACCTCAGGGCTTACAATCAAGCGTTTTATTTATTTCATTGTAATTTGAATCCGAGGAATCCCGGGAACAAAATCTTATCGCAAGGAAGTCTGCACTTCTACGAAGTTTAGGTATTTATACTTTGTCTATTCCGATCACTGCTTATCATTTAAGTACTGTAAACGCATACCTACGTCGTGTAAATATGTCGAATTTGCAATTCAGACGTTTGATACCTATTGAAGTAACCTTGACCAAGACAAAAATATTGTAGAACCTTTGAGGCTCTACAATCTTAGAGCTTTTGTGGCTCTACAATCATTACAACATTTTTAGACAATGGTTGGAAATACAATAAATAGCAGTGAACATTTCGATTACACCCTGGGACATTAAACGGGAGCCTAAAATAAATATTACAGTAAAAACTCACTCTCTTCCATCTTCCCAAATCTTAACCCGCCAATCGCCGGAGCATGAGGCGTAAATACTATTATTAAAGTAGTTGTAGTTGATTCTGTATACCGGCATATGGTGAGCCTGGAAGGAAAATATTATATTACGTGGCAAAAGAATCGCGTGACGTTAAAGGTCTTCGCACACTATAACAACTCCACGCCAACGCGGCAGCAACTCTACTCATACTCACGATGAGTAGTCAACTAGTTGATCCACCCAATGGTCACTTCACTAGTGGACAATGCGGTGTCAACGAGTGGGCATTGAAAATGGTTGCTCGATACACGTCAGTCGCAAACGCATAGTCGTTGCGTGGACAACGTGTGGTCGTTGCGTGACAAACGAGTCGGGGTTGACCTTTAGTGTACGATACGTAGGCCACTCGTCGTACACTACTTTATTATATTTTTTTGAAATGAAACCTTGAACATAGGACACAGGGTTTAAATTTCAATGATTAGACTTGAGTCGAGTGGGTGTGGAGTTGATATAGTGTGCGAAGACCTTAATTTTGTACGAAAATTGAGGACCCTGAAAGATGAATTAGAATTTGAGAGTAGGTACCAAAAGTCAGTACTATATAAAGCCCAATCTACAATACATACGATTTGAAAAGATCTGCGATGTGAGCTCTATAATGTCCATACCTGGGATAACTCGGGGCATTTATACGAAAGTGATGTAGCAAAATATTTCATCGACTAAAAATATATCGATGTTACTGTGAATGACAACATCAAAATCTTATTCGGCATAAATAAATATTAGGTACTTACTCTTCAATTAAAATAAAAAATAAATTTAAACGGGTAGTTACGCGTTTATTTTAAAATAGTTTTAAAAATATACAATTAATATTAAAATATCAATATTTAAATTGTCATTTTGATTAAAATGACATCTGCATACTATTACTATCTGAAGAGGTCCGATATCAGATATGACATCGAACTCTGTACTGTAATCGAGAATGTTCAATAAGCACATCTTTTATTATAATTATATCGACATCTTTTTAATCGATATCAAATCCCTATAACTTGCCCCCAGTTATCCCAGGTATGAATTAATGTCTATCCATCCTTAGCTGTCTTATCTAGTACCTAAACAACTTTCTAACCTAAAAGTATAGCTCGGGAAATATTATTTGACCATGACCGACGTTATCTTACTTACGACCTTTTGTTTTGCGTTTAACACTTACTAGACAATCAGCAGTCTAGCACTTTTCTATTGTCAATGATGCAAATCAAAAGGTCATAAGTAAGATAAGAGTCGGTCAAATAATATTTCCCGAACTATACACGTTTTCTGTCGTAAACTGCCATATTTGCCTATACCAAAATACCTGAGTCCGTATTTGTGCAGTCCCTCCTTAGTGATCAGTAAATTGCTTAATTCTTAATCAAATAAATAGCTGTTTACAACAGAATACGTGTTCTTTTAGGTAAGAAAGTTGTTTACTAGATAAGAAAACTAAGGATGGATGGACTTTAGTTATTTAGTCAATTTAGTGCATAATCTTTTCCTTCGTATTTTCACGGAAACGCCCGAATTTACCTTTCCGTCTCAATTAAATTCAGTGCAATTGATATTGAAGCTCATTGAGATACCAATATATGATTTTGTAAATTTCCGTACAAACACGAAGGCAAAGCATAATGTTCTACATCTGTAAAGTAAATTAGCTAGAATAACAAATGTTCTTGACCTGGACAGAGCGAACGTAGTTACGATTGTACTTCAAGGAGCAAGTATGGATCATGCCATCTTCAGTTCCCACCATGAAGATCTCGGCCTTCTCGGGGTGGAAACAGATACAGCTGCCGCAACCTTAAAAATGTAATTAAGAGCTATAAGCCGTAATACAAAGTAGACGTGCAAAAGTACCGATGGCAATATGCGGTAAAGGATGAGCGTACCCCTTTGCAACCGAAAAGTCGCGATTTGCTAACTTAATAATGAACTCTATCGACTTTTTTTAATTTGACAATTAATCGTAATTAACTGTCACGATCGTATCAACCCGGGTGTAAAGGGGTACAGATCATGGCATGGTTATTGATTAATGCTGTTGCACTCACCCAGTATCACCGCCCACTTACGCGACCATGGCCCGAGATAGAGTAGATATGCAGTTACAGAAAAAACAGAGAAATAGAAACCGCTGGGATAGGCGGTATAGGCAACTGCATCGTGGAGATGGTCGAGGCCTAACAGCTTGCCCGGCATCAATAGACCATTGGATTACTGCCCGCTGGACCACGCGGTCATCACCCGAGATAGAGAAGACTTGTAGTTACTGTTAACAGTGAGCATGGTCCCATCCGGTCCTGGGATAGGCGGTATAGGCGACTGCAGGGTGATGATGGTAGTGGCCTGCAGCTCGCCCGGCATTGGCTCAATAGACCACGTAACCATCGCTCGAGATAGAGAAGACTTGTAGTTACTGTTAACAGTGAGCACGGTCCCATCCGGTCCTGGGATAGGCGGTATAGGCGACTGCAGGGTGGTGATGGTCGTCGCTTGCAGCTCGCCCAGCATTGGCCTACTAGATCAAGCAACCATCGCCCAAGACAGAGATAATTGTAGTTACTGTTAACAGCGAGCATGGTCCCATCCGGTCCTGGGATAGGTGGTATAGGCGACTGCAGGGTGATGATGGTCGTTCCCTGCAGCTCGCCCGGCATTGGCTCACTAGACCACGCAACCATCACCCGAGATAGAGAAGACTTGTAGTTACTGTTAACAGTGAGCATGGTCCCATCCGGTCCTGGGATAGGCGGTATAGGCGACTGCAGGGTGATGATGGTAGTGGCCTGCAGTTCGCCCGGCATCACCGCCCACTGAACCACGCGACCATCGCCTGAGATTGAGAAGAAAGAGGCTTCGCCGTCGATCAGGCGAGGACCCCAACGGATCTGGTTTCCAATAAAATAAAATCTTGATCAGATAGGACCAGATAGGTATAAGTCACAATAGCTAAGGAGCGTCATTTCAAAAAAGCTTATTTCTCTATAAAGTTTAAACTATTCAAAATTATGCCTTTATGAAACGATACTGTTTAGCAAAGTAATTGACGTCATTTAGGCACTGGTCTCACCGCGAGCTACTAAGCTATGGGTTATCGGCTACAAACACGAACAAAAGATACGCACGTCCATGTAAAAAAACGAGACACGGCGATACTCGCCCGGCGGTAATAGCTGATAGCCGGGCGAGTATCGCCGTGTCTCTTTTATTTACAACGGAGAGCGTATCTTTTGTTCGTGTTTATAGCCGATAGTTCGTAGCTTAGTAGCTGGCGGTGAGACCAGTGCCTTAGCCGATTAGAAAATGTCTAGGTACTGATTACTAAACGGAACTGCTTATATTTACAGTGAAAATTATGTAGTACCTAAGTATTAATGTTATGTCCAAGCTTGGCTGCCAATTTTGAAAAAGGCATTCATAAACTATGCACTAATTCATCAATCGTTTTCAGATACCTGTAGGAGTTATGGTGCTAATATATCTGAGTCGCTCTATCTTTGCTTAATGCATTGCAACTCTTTTTCTAATGATTTACGTAACTGGTGGTTATTATATCCTCATTTTTCAAATTAAATATTTTACCTCCCAGACAATACTGCTGTGTTTGTCTCTAACGGAATCCGATTTGTACTGGTATGAAGACTCCAGCGTCAACTGAGCATTGTATACGCACACGTTACCGTCGTACCGTCCTGTAACATAAAATAATTAATTTTACCTTGTAATATAACGTACTGATGTACTGACCAATCTTACGAGTATTCCCTTCGTATTTTTACGGAAATATCCGAATTTTCTTTCTTTATCTATTAGTTTCAGTGCCATGGATAATTGGAATATGGGTATTATAACTTCGGAAGGCCCACCGTACTATTTTTCTTCAAATCATTTTTGAACATTATTGTTTCAAATTTCATTCGTTACGAGTTTACGAAAGGTTTTTCATTGAAGTGGAGTGTACATTGGGCTTTACGAGACTAAAGTAATGTTGCTGTCATAATGACACAGTAAAGTCATTGGCTTCGGACATTTCCGTAAAAGCCGAACGGAAAGGATTTATGCATTACATTACATTCATCATCTGTAATCTGCGCACGAATTAATCTAGGACCTTAGATTTACCTTAGCTTGTCTTATCGTAACCAATATGCTTAGCACATGATTGGTATGTCAGTATGTCGCCGCGAGATACATTTTCCATCTTGTACTAACTATATGAATAAAAGAGTGATTGGATAGTCTATCTCGTGGCGACATATTGTCGCAATAATCCTGTGCTAAGCCTACAAGTGAATAAATGATTGTTCTTGTCCTAAAAATTTCAGTTCTTACCCACGCAAATAAGGTAAGGGGTCTCATCGTAGACATCAAGGCAAATCAGCGGTGATTCTGTTATGACGGCGTATTCGGGAAACGCGGGATTCTTGATGCTGTACAGGCAGAGGCATCCCTCCTTTTGCTGGTTGGTAAAATCCACTAGAAGAGTAGAAAACGATTAATATTAGTAACATATCAATGCAGGTTAAGTTGCTCTAAGTAAGCATATTAAAATCTGGTAGACATCAAAAAAAATGTATAGGTATCTCATTTTCTACCTAACGTAGTAACTTTTTAAAATAAATGAGAAATCTCTGTTTTATGACAAAGCCCGAAATTGTTCTTAATCGTTTTCCTGTCAAAATGAATAATATGAGTTTACTAATGAGTAAACCCTGAGTAGCTCGCTGTGGTATTTTAATTAGAACATATCCTGGCAGGGTCTTGTTTATCCCCGCAAATGTGCTGTGGCCGTGCGTGCGTTTAGGTTGAAATGAAACTCTACAATCCTAGAAAATAAGGTCATTACACAATCCGTACGAGTATAACGGCGGTCGGGTCTTGATAGTGCGGGTTCCATGCGACCTCAAAGACTGTGTGTGGTTTTATACTCCTACAATGGCTGCATAGAGTCCAATGAACGTCCTAAATCTTGTCCAATGGTTGGGCCCAATAGAGCACATTATGGCTAGAAATAATCTTACACGATCCGTAAGCGACAGCGAATAGGTCTTGATAGTGCGGGTTCCAGGCGACATCACAGACGGCATGGCTTCGCATCGGATCATACTGAAACTTCCACAGCGGCAGAAGAGAGCCCATGCCCTCGCGGAACTCATCCGATGGGTCGTCCCAGTAGCGGTAGTCTTGAGCTGAGGTCAAAATGTTGTGGATAGAGAATACTGACAACTTCTGTTGTGACACCTTAATAATGCGGCGTCTATGTAGGTGACTAACTTTTGTGTTTGGCAAGGTGTCGAATGCAAAGAAAAACGCGTTATAACAATTTATTGTATTAGTTTAACCTGTGTAACGCGTATTGCTGGAAAAGGCCCATCTAAACAACTTTCTAACCTAAAAGTGAATTTTTGATGCAATTTCCTTGATTAAAAATAAAGCAATCCCATGGGTAAAATAATCTTTGGACGAAACTCATGTATCTTGGTATAGTGAATCATGGCAATGGCAATTTTATATAGTACTAGGGAGGGACCCAGTTTTACCCTTTGAACCCAAAACAGTTTTACAGTTGTTCCTCTAGGGGAGTTTTTTGAATTATCACAGTAGTTAAGGTCAATGCGGGTAAGACCGTCTATCAGGAAAATCTGTCTACCAACCTGATTTCCACCCCTAACTCTAGAACATAAGACACATATGACGGACTTTCCGTACAAATAAAACATGCCGAACTTAGCCGCACTGACCTTACCTACCTAATTCAATAATTTTATATAAGTAACAGAAACCCCGACGCAGGGGCTACTTCAAAAATAAGTACTCAAAATGTTGGTCTTCCTGATGGAAATTCTTAACTTTCGAACACAGTCGTAGCACATCTGTCAAACTGTATAACAAATACCCAGGTACAGTCTTACCAATATCGTCGAATATATTCTGATTGACCAGCCGCTCGAGCACGGCCCAGGCCTCGCGCACGCGCGTCGCTAGATGCTCGTCGTGAATCTCTTGCGCAGACTTCATATGCTTGGCTGCTTTCTTGCGCAACTGGACGTACAATGAATAGTCAGTCAGTTTTGAATCATTCCCAAAAATGTATTGCAGGTACGGGAAGTTTCATAGTAATCTGCCCAACCAGTCCCAAAACAAAATAAAATAAATATTAAAAAAATTAATTTCTCTTACATTTTCTATACCAGAATATTTTAAGCAGATCACCAGAAATTTTAATTGACACAGATATCTTGGTACCACCGTCTCTGACCTTCAAAGTCTCTAAATTATGTCCGACCTAGGCGTATAATGTTTTATGCGGCTAGCGGGGCGATTCACACAAATGATTGCCTACGAAACGGTTATTAACGGAATACAAAATAACCTAATTTTGAATAACATATAAGATTCCCTTTTCGAATAGTGGGTAAGTCTAGCAACACGTTTAATTTGTTATTAAGGATTCCAACAGGACTCGGGCTCGGATCTCACCCACAAAGGGCTTTTAGCAGTTCTTGTCATTATTATAATGTCCTAAGTGGGATTACTGCTTAATCATCGCCATCCAATCAAATATTGAAATACGAGTACCTACCTACCTAAACACCGACAGTAATATTTGATTGTCGTCGATGACATGACGTTGTGATTGTCCAATGAAGTAGGAGATCCAATCGAATATAAGCGTTTTGTATGTACTTGTACCTAATAATAATATATTTTTTAATAAACATACCTACTATTAGTTATGTACTAAGTACTTATTAATATGTTTTTGAATTAAACGTTCGTTAAATAGTTACTAATAATGAATTTACATGTATTATGTTCGTGGTATCATTCAATAACTTTAACTCATAAAATTGTATGCCAAGACCGTAACCGATTCACAACCCTTGTTAAGGTTAAATCGAACATCGAATGTCAAATGCAAATCATCGCGTTCATTGAACAAATTGTTTAGGTAGGTATTGAAAGTTGGTAACTACTTACAAAGAGTTGCCTTATATGTACGTAGAGGTATTACTTATACTGAAGCAGGCGGAAAAACTTAACATAAGTACCTAAGCAAAATATTGTTTTTGGAATAAAAAAAATCGAAATGTATAGGAATAATCGTACGTATGCCGTCGCTTCTAGAAAAAACGAATTTAAAACAGATTTATATTTGTTTATACCAGTGTTTTTACCAGTGTAAACCTGCATATTCAATTCTTTTGAGGAGTATCATTAAAGTAAAATATTTATTTGCAAAGAATAAGTGGTTATAGAGTATCACTAGATGGTATGCGACAGTAGGTTGCTTATTCTGCTATATTTTGTAGTAAATTTATTAAGAACAACTATAAATTTATATTTATGACTTGACTGAGGTAGTCTTTTATACTACCTATAACTTTTCTCAGTCAATAGCTCAAACAGTTTGGTTTCAAAACAAGTTATTAATAGACAAAAGTAAAACTGATTTCATATCTTCCTTTACCTAATTGCTGGATTTAGTGGAAAATGTGAGAATTTTTGGTTATTCTTTAAATCCAAATAAAGAGAATATCATATGACATTCCTGGAGGGCGCACTTGTATAAATTAGACGACGCTTGCCTTTTCCTACGACCTGTGATACCTAAGTAAGTATTTAGCATACATCTTAACCCTTGAGGACTCACCTAAGTCCACAAAAAAGTTCGCGCCATTTAAAGGCGTGTTTACATCAAACGAGCGAATGCTCATTCTATCTCCCACTCTACGAAATCAACGAATTTCGACGAATAACGTTGCGTGTAACGAATAGATCCCGGATTGTTGTCGCGGTGACGTCACAATAGGGTGATTTGGGGAGTAAATGGAACGGTAGAACAAAATGTTACATAAAATTATAAGATAAGATAAACAAATTACATTAGTTTCACCAAAGAAAACAATTTAATTTACTATAGGTACGTAAACGAATAAATATGAATAGGTAAATTCACAATGAAAAATTTCCAGTGATTTTTTTTTTTTTTTTTAATTAAGTTTACTAGTTTTCGACAAAAAACTGACCGGTCGAATAATAATTTCGTTCCACTGTTCAGTAAATGGAACATACATAAATATTAGACTTTATTTTATCAATGTATGCTAACTATATAAACCTGTATAAAGTTTGACTTTAGATATAAACTGTATGCTTTTTTTTAAGCCATAAACTAATAAGTACAATCTCGTATTCATTTACACAATATGTCATTTCTTATATTATCTTATGTTACAATTTATGTATCATTATGTTCTACCGTTTCATTAACTCCCCAAATCACCCTATTGTGACGTCACCGCGACAACAATCCGGGGTCTAATAACGAACGAACTTCGTAGAGTAAATCTCGTTTAGCTCGTTTATAAAGCTCATTTGGTGTAAATCCGCCTTTAGGATATAAGTTTTCGGCAATTAGCGATACACTGGCGTGAACTTTTTTATGGACTAGGGAAAATCTGGCTCTCAGATGCAGAAAAGTCCTTACCCTCTTGGGTCTTTCCTCTTCCTTTTCCCTCATTTTCCTGGCATAGTCCTCTTGGTAGAAGTCGAATATGATGCTCTGTAGAGCCACGCCGCTGAAGTTGGCTCGATCCGGCGGTACAGTTTGCGTGTCCACCGACTACAGACATAAAATAGTTCAAAATTTTTTGGTACAATTTTATTTTAGTTGCATGTGAGAAAAACTGTTATGAAGATCTCCGGCAGTATAAGACTGGCTCTTACCTTACACAAAGCATAGGGTACAAAGGTTGCAACCCTTAATATTTTGTGATAGTTTAGCGCTTAAATAAATGTATTATTTATTATTTCTATAAGTATAAAAATCAGCATAGATACATACATACATAATACACCGTATCATACTTAGATATGGCTGAACACACACATTAATATAAAAAAAAACAATGGGACACTCTTACGCATAACATTAGTCAGTCTACAGAGATAAACGTTATGTGTGGAAAATCAATTCATACTCCAAAATAACCGATGCACCGTCGTAAACTGTTCTAAATGTATGAGCTTCAAATAATAATTACACATGATTACATGTAGGGAGAGTCAAAGGCAAAATAGGGCGTATATAAAAATGCTCAAAAATTTGTCCCAGTGCACTTTAATTCTGTGTAGTAAGAACGTCGTACCACATTTATGAGAGGATTCTTTCGATACATATTTTTGCACTTGACTGTAGGTCACCTACCTATAGGGTATACCTACCTATGTAACCGAGATGAACATCGAAAAAAAAAATCTCCACCAAGTTAGGTTAGCACCGCGTAGCCACTGCGCCGAATAGGTACTGGGGGTAGGTTGCAAGCTTTGAGGATTTAGTATGGGGAGACGGTATCGCTATAACTTTCCTAACAAAACATTCTGCCAATTTCCGAGGGGGACGAGGTAGCACACAGGTAAACGATCTAACTACAAATGCATTTCTTCTTCTCGTTACTACTCACGCACCCTTAAACAATACCACAACACTAAGTTAAATTATCACACTAATACAGTAAAATTTCTATGCGTACACAATTTCAAACTATCGACGTAGGAACCGATTAATATGGCTTTCAAGTGTCTGAAGATTATCGTATCGATATATTTTTCTAAACGTCATAGATTGACGTGCACCTTGGTACTATATATTGTTGTTTTGAGTATTTAAATAAAAGTAAACAGACAAATAGTAACAGTTATTAATTAATCAACCAATTTTAATACAAAACCGCCTGAATGTCTTGCCATTAACCTACTTCAATTGATTATGTTTTCGTTTATCGCGATCTTTGACTACGAAGGCTGTAATTGTAAGGAAAGTCTCGGTCAATCACGTGCATTTCGAAATCCGTAAATCAATTATAATATTTAATAAATAATATTAATTAGCGGTTGTGAAAGAAAACAATGTATGTCCATACGAGTGTACATACGAGTATTATTTATTTTGTTGTAGTAAGAAAGTTTTAGTTAGCTGGGGTAAAACTCACTGAGGCTTAATTGTGAATACTCGTAAGGATACAATTTGAATACAAGTGCGTAGGTACAAGGTGCGTAGGTGCGTATACATACAAGTTTTTGCAATAAGGCCGGTGATATTGATATTCCTTAGTGATATTTTAGTAAGTACCTAAATACAATTTATAATATAAGTCCAACTAGCGTTAAGTAGTACTTGTAAAAATGAAGTTATTGAATTCGATAAGACTGTGTGTTTATTTACTTACTGTGAGAACACTAATATACGTAAACACAAGTGTCCGTATCTCGACATTTTATACCTACTCTCGACATTGTGTCATAAAGAGTAACGTTCACATCACTATGTATTTTCGCGCGTAATACGTATTCCAAATAAGCGCAATAAATATTCAACCTTATTGGCTTACATATAAGCTTAACATTAGACCAAGGCAGAGTCTTCTGTCTTACTTGATTCACTAAGTCTGATATTTCCTACAAAATTTAAAGATGGGTAGACCTTATTAACCTTAAATACGAGAATACAATAAATGTCAAACTTTCTCCATCAGTTAAAAATGAAAATACGAATTGTGTGCGATATTTTTGAAACCGATTCTGCTATCGATTCCCTGGTACTTGATTTTCTTGAACAATTTTATGTAATAAAATGTTGTAATATAAACAAATAAAGGCAAGATATGAAAGGGTATCGCATATTTTGTATACATGATGTATTTGAACGAGTTTTGAATTCATACATAGCACATACAGGCCTTTTGACGGAGCTTGTTACGGGTACATAACGATTACAAGACTGCGAAGAATCGATTAATGAAATAGTTTTTATAAACAGGTTTGGTCAATGTACAAATTCTTGGTCAAAGTCTTTGGCAGAGGGGAAACGATATGAAGCCGACTCCATTACTAAATCCTCAAAGGTTGCAAGGTACACATTTTGTCCAGTGATAGATTGTATACATATTCATACATATGTACCTACTTACCCCCTTATTCATAAACGTTTGCTAACTTAACAAGCCGCTAATAATGGTTTGTCCTTTTCGGTCTTAACAATGTGTCCATAAGAGCAAAAGGGACAAACAATTATTAACGGCTTGTTAAGTTAACAAACGTTTCTGAATAAGGGGGTTGTATAGGTAAACTGAAAGAAATCTCAAACGACTTACACGTCGAGGGTTGTTATAAGTGAGAGCCGCCCGCTCACAGAAGTTGAACTGGTTGGCCAGCTTCTTGACGCGCGGCTTGATGGTGATCACGTCTTCATCCTCAGGCATTGCTTCATCTGTCGCCTCGACTGCGTCACATAAAGACATGGTAAGCTTTTGGAAATTATACTCTATATTTGTTATCTATTTATAGTACATTATGGGTGAATCACTTTTTTTGTTGTTATTCTGTCACATCACCCAGACGACAACAGTTAACACTTTGAGCGCGGGGAACTCCCGAGGGGAGTTCTCTGTGGGAGGTCCATTTTCGCTACTAAGCGGAAGAATCACGGGATCGGCTACGAGCGTAGCGCGTAGCACTCGTCCGCAATGAAACTGTTAAATAGTTGTTAGAAGAAAGTATCCAGCACGCTACTCTAATCATGTATAATATGCCAGTCAGATAGTTTCTACTGCTTTTTTTTCGTAGTCCATGCATGCATGACACTAACATATAGGTAGTAATATGGCCCTTTAATGGAACTTCCAAAAAATTCTCGCACAATACCATAGGCTGTGTTGCACGTACCGGGCCTACCACGATAAACTAAAGAAAATATGCTATAAAAATAGCGCAAATTTTGAGGATTTGTCTCTGCCACTCCAACGAAAGCGTCACGTTATTAGAGAAGCAGAGAAAAATCCTTGAAATATGTGGATTTGAAGTTAGCGGTCGGGCCAATGGAATTAGTTTTTCCCTTTTCTTACTGTAGCAGTAAAAACACATTTGTCGTCACTCCAACTCTTCCCGTGGGTGTCGTAAGAGTCGACTAAGGAATTGAAGTTTCACTGATCATTCGATGATAAAAGATTGATGGCAGCAGCGTCATCATAGTGGTAACATTACTGCAATTGTTAGCTCGTGACGGTTATGGGAAATTGTCTCCTAATGCGTACATTATGCATAGTAATAAGAGAGGCCTACGTAAAGCAGTGATCTGAGATAGGTTGATGATGTGATGAGATGATGTGTGTTTGTTAGAAAAAGTAAGTTAAGAGATTAACCTTCTTCAGGCTCAGCCTCTTCCACAGTGGTAGTAGCTTGCTGCTCGCCTTCTGCATGCTCGGGTTCGGCTTCAGGCGCTACCTTTTCTTCCTCCGCTCTGTGTTCCTCTGTATTGGGACAAATCAAAGAGGGTTTTAATTTTTAGGGTTCCGTAGCCAAAATGGCAAAAACGGAACCCTTATAGATTCGTCAAGTCCGTCTGTCCGTCTGTCCGTTTGTCCGTCTGTTCGTCTGTCACAGCCGATTTACTCGGAAACTGTAAATGCTACAGTAACGAAATTTGGTTAGGATATGTGTTGTATGAACCACTACAGGATTATGATACTATATTGTAAAAAAAAACATTGGGGTGGGGGCCCTCCATACATGTAACTGAGGGATAGAAAAAAAAATTAGTTGTATATAAGCGTGTGGGGTATTAATAGAAAGGTCTTTGAATATGATGAATAAGGTTTATAAATCTTATTTTTATTTAAGCAAATCGTTTTCGAGATATCAGCTCTCAAAGTCTGAAAAATTTGTCCCACCCCTCTATTTTTTAAACTACGCGATATAAAATAAAAAAAAAATATGTTATTCACATTAATAAACACTATCAACGATTTTTGGTTTGATTAATCTCATAGTTTTTGAGGTAGGTTGATTTAACTGTATTTTTTTAATAATAAATTGATAATGGTACGGAACCCTTTGCGCGCGAGCCCGACTCGCACTTGGCCGGTTTTTTTAATTTTGAATTGGTTTTATATAACTGTCTGAAGACTTGTTCCATGTGTGATGTTTAAATAATGTTCTTTCTTAGGTATAGTATGCTAGAGTAGCTGTATACGAGGAGCCTACTAATTTAAATTAGTAAAAAAATACGAGTAGTCCAAATGTAGCAAAGCGCATAAAAATATGATTATAAGAATTCTGATGGTACCATATAACACCTTTCTAAGTAGGCTTAGTAAGTAGGTATAAAATAACAGATCAGGATTATATATTTCAAGATACACAAGCAATGACATTAAATAATAAATGGACGCACAGAGCCAAACAAAAAAACCAAGAAAAGTGGCACTAAAAGTCATTTCTATCATGTTTCAGTTGAAGCTAATAACGCTCACTTACAATAAACTATAATAAAAAAAACTCAAAGAATAAAAAACTTTGTGAAGTGTCAAATTTGCGAACAACACCGCAAAATAGTAGAAACTTTTTATGTTTAAGGAATAATAATGCTATACCGTAAGGTGACCAAATGTCAACTGTCAGAACTGAATAGCGGAGCAAAAGGACCGCAATATTTACTTCTGCAGCCCATTTTTTTGAGCTGTTTGGGGATCCACTTATATATTCTAACGGCCTTATTCATAAAAATTCCTTGTTGAAGGTTTGAGGGGTCCAATAGTTATCGAGCCGATAAGTCTTGTTGAACGGTTTATAAGAAGTGTTATTCATAAACGCTCAATATCTCTCCGATAACTGTTGAGCCGCTGTTGAACGGATTAGACGCGTTATGTTGGCGCCTTGACAAAATCATAGACAAAAATGTGGTCTCACCGCAAATTAAAAAAAAGTTTGACAGCTGTCTGGCGGGAATTCGCAAATATTTAAATTAAAAAAGTTGGAGATTAGTTTTCCCACCATTTCTGATTCGTGTAATGTTGCATGTAGAGAAAATCGAAACTGCGTAACTACTTACAATAAATCATCGGATATTTATTTTAAATACCTATCTAAATATAATTAAGTATCTCTGGATACATATTTAATAATAATCAGATGAATAGACGATATAAAAAACTATACTCCAAATCAGACTTTCATACCTTTATCTTTTCTATTCTGCCTACTTTAAACGCATGGTTATGCACCTGTCAAAAATCAGCTGATCAAAATTTTGGCAGCCATCTTGTTATATAAGAAGTTATAAGACCGTTATAGAAGGGTCCTCGGCTCTATAACTTTCGGGGGATTTATAGTAGGTTTGAGCAGCTGAATAGCGCTATTGAACGTTTATGAATAACGTTTTTAGCCATCCGGTCAACAACGACCCATCAGCGGGCGCGTAACTTTTTATGAATAAGGCCGTAAATCAATGTACACAAGATTGATATTTCAGTACCAAGTCCGACGGATAGGTACCGGGTGTAGATGTTTATACATAGACATTGATTATTGATTATACAAAAAATTCAGCCAACGAGGTTTTGGAAAGCAGAATAAACGAGAAATAAACTATAGAGATCGCCGTCAAGCAAATTGGTGAAGACAAATATGTCGATGAATAAATACGTCACGGCTAGATTAACTCGACAGATTGTAATAATGATTCAACGCCTAAAGAATAAAAAAACAACATTTAATTATTACAAAGCCTACGCCTACCAAGCCTACTACTGTTCTGAAATTGGGACAATGATGTTATTAGTAATTATAGAATTGATGTGTAACCTTCCACTTTGGCTTCCTCGCCAACTGCAACCGGCTCAGGTTCTGGCTGTTCCTCTTCTTCTTCCACGTCCTCTGTGGTCTTCTTCACCTTGGCACGCTTTGGTCCCGCGTCGTCGAAGCCCACAGAACCTTAAATTTTTGTAAAATTTTCATCATTCACTTAATAAAGCTTCGTCATCGACGTTTTCATTGAACAGGAAAAATACACCTACGTGCCAAATTTAAGCAAAGAATTTTACTTACTAATAGTTGAGATTAATTATGTTAATCGAAATGTGATGCGGTTTATGAAGGTGTAGTTCGGGAGATTTAATAAATATTTGAAATATTTATTAAACTTTTAACCGCCATGGTCTGATATGTCAGACAGTCAACGTCAAGCTCACCTCGCCCTTGTCTGATAAATCAGACTAATTAGGTTTTTACGGTGTATAAAAGAGTCTTATTCATATGCAAGCTCAGATCTGCGTGGTGTAATTTTGTATTGGTGGTGATACGGGCACGCTCCATGGAAAATCCCTGGCGGTTAAAAAGTTTAAAGGACATTTCTCCGAGCGTTCCAACCGCCGTGACTTCGGTGGCAACATTATTACCCGATTTCCGTGGGTATCCCATATGTTTTGGATATATTGGTAGTTGTCTACTACGTCTACCAATATATCCAAAAGTTCTTGCACCTCTCACGGGATTCGTGTGATAAGGCTGCCACCGAAGTCACCGCGGTCGAAACGTTCGGAGAAATGCCCATATGTGGTTTGACATGCCTACTGACTGATTTAAGCTTTCATTTTCTCTCGTATTTCAATCTAAATCAGGATTCGAACGCGGACACTCTCATTTTTAGTCTGCCTGCAACTAACCCAGTGTTACGCGATTAGTATAGATTAGTTTAGAAATAAAACATTTATAAAATAATATATACCGTAACCAGCAGCAATTTGTGCTTTAGCTTCATCCGAATCCTTACGAATGGCGGTACCCTGGTACACGAATAGCGGGTACGCCTTCCCGAACGTTGGGCGCGGTACCACGGTGAACATAGACTTTCCGTAGTGGTACGCGACTTCATCTGCGACCCACAGAGGGTTGATTTGTGTCAGGACACGGCCGATATCTTCGTCTAGGTCCTAGACGAATGTATGACAACAAAGATGAAATGTGAGGAGTTTTTATTATGGGTGCGATATATTTGTGCGTACTTCAGATTTTATTACTCTATACTCGTACCATGACCCCTTAATTAGGAGCTATGTTTGGCTCCCGACTCCCGAGCCTAAATATCACTGAGAACATTCCTCGATCATTCTCAAAATGTTGTTGTTGTTGTATTCTGGCCATTTTTCCGCAACTCGACATCAAACGTGCCTATTTTGCGTGGTCCCAACGCTGGCCTAGTACTTGTTGGGGACTTCACATACACCCTTGAATTTCTTCGCAGGTGCATGCAGGTTTCCTCATGATGTTTTCCTTTACCGCAAAGCACTTGTGAATATCAAATGATATTTCGTACATAAGTTTTTGAAAAACTCATTGGTACGAGCCAGGGATCGAACTCACGACCGCTGCGTAGCACTAGCCGTGCGTTTTACCGCTAAGCCACAAGCGCTCCTTCTCAAAATGTAAAGCCTAACCCAAATTACCGTATCACTATTTGACACTGTAAAAAGCGACATATTAATAGGAATATTAGAACTGAAATTCCGTTAGGGAAAAATCAGCTACGGTAACTAGATGTAGATCTAGACATTTGAGAATGGCCGCCCAAGGTGCTTAGACAAGTTGTCAATCGCTAACGCTTAATCATCAATCGTAAACGAAAGGCATCTAACTGTCTTTGTCGCACTAATATGAAAGAGTGACAACGAGGGAAAACTACGATACGCTACTAATCGCTAGTGATTGGCAACTTGGCTAAGCATCCTGATCTATTGTGATAGATGAGCATCGCATAAAATATCACTGATAAAGTGTAGTCTAGAGAGTAGTCTCTTGGTAACTAAGCATCAGATTTTTTATTAGATTTATTATTTAATTGAAAAATACTTACCGCTTCGGTTAGTTCCAACTGGTCATCAGGTTTGATAAGCGTTCGTGGCTTCAGCCAATCTAGGGCGTCATCCCCCTCGGCCAAGTTCGATTTCGATTTGGTTCCTTCTTTCTGTAGGGAAATCAACCATTAATAACTGGACAAGAACTTAAACACGGCATAATTGAAATAAAAAACATACATTTATAACATTGAGAGTCTTATTTATAAGCGCAGTTTGTTCATCACCGATAAAAGTGCGTTTAATTATAGCCTTTAGCATGATAGAAAAATAATGAAATCTTTTTTGGTAAAGATATCGTCGAGACACGCAAGTCTCGGCCGGTAGCGAAACCGATACTGTACCCTCGTTCAGGTTAATATAAATTTGAAAAGCTTGCCGAATTAGCATGGCACTCGTTAAGTCTTTATTAGGGCGGATCATGTAAATAGTCTGTTTAAATATAGCTAGCATGCTTACATCGAACAGGGCATGCGTAAACAAACTATTTATGAGGTTTGCGTGTTTTGATTATGATTAATTTTTACTTTGGTGGGTGAAATATTACAGAATTTTACTAGTTAAGACTTGCAAGTTAATTTTCAACTTGAAAGTATTCAATTAATCTTATTAAGTTAAAGACTTACATAATTAGTAGCTAAATTACCTTTTTCTACTCCTGACCTTTTTTTTGCTAGTTACATAGCTACGCACACTATTGTAAAGATATACATAATTACATCTGTCAAAAGTCTATAGTCTATTTCTCAAAAACGCACTCTCAGCCAGTATCGTAATGTCGCAGCGTTGTTCGGAAAGAGAAGGCACGCGAGATATATGGGCGGCTCTCGCTGCCAGACGTCGTCACTTTCCGAACAGACTCAAAAACGTACTGCGATCTGCCACAGACTGCCACATCACACCCATGATGGACGCCATATTGGATTTGTTCCCAACTTCGAGTTTTTACACTGCTACCAACATTAGTACGAAATTATTTATTACAATAATTAAAATTATTAACTAAATATTTAGAAAATAGAATGAAAATTAGTTTTTTCAATTATTTTAATTTGATATATTATATTTTTGTACCAATAACTAATTTCATATTATGTAAAAGTATTTTTATCACAGGCAAGTAAGCACGATTTTAAAAGCAAAGTTATCCATAGACAATGACAGCTGCATTAAAAAAAAACCTTCCCGCTTTCCGCTAGTAGTTGAAAGTTCTGCCGCGAACTTCGAAATTGGGTTTCGATCATTTGTCTCTGTCACTTGAAGAAAATTATTATTAGAGTAACGGAGACGGATGCTCGACTTTTGCGAATTTCGAAGTTCGTGGACGGCCCCCAGTTGAGTATAGCGCTCGGTTTGATTTGAGTCGATTTGCATTAAAGTTTGTGCAGTGCCTAAAATCTATCTAAAATATGAGTTTCTAATGTTCTGCCTGCTCTTCTTGGGAATGCAGGTAGGGATGAGCTATCAATGTTATATTAATTATACAAACTATGACTTATTGGTGACAACTGGAATACGTGTGTGGCGCTCAGTAATATAGGATATTTTATGAGTTCTGTGTATGCTATGCCTCTTAGTCGTAGAAAAAGTATAGTATGCAACGTTGTATTACTAGTTCAAAAAATGCTCGCGACGTCTTAAATTGCGATACTCGCCCTTCGGGCTCGTATCGCAACTCACGCCGCTCGCACTTTTTGACCCTTGTAATACCACTATTGCATAAAATACTAAAATATATCATGACAGCAATTTGGTAAGAAAGTTTCAAAGATTTCCATTTAGGTACAATGGACTTAGCTTAAATTGTCGATATATAATAAAATATCAAATAATGCTACTTAGAATATTTTTGACAGTACATATGGTGCTACGCCCTAGGGCGGTAATTAACGACTTGACGGGTTTTATACTATATGTAATGTAAAATACCTATAAATAAATAACTATATATGCCTATTCGTACCTACATGATAGGCTGATAGCATTATATCTACTAAGCTTCGTAGACATTAGCGTTTGAATTCATTTACGTACTAAATTAATTTTTGGTAAGTTGATTTATAGCTCACATAATGTTTTAATTTAACATAAATTTAACTTTACGATAGTTATGTTGTTTGTTGGTCGTATTTTATGATATGAATAGCATAAAAATTAAACAGCAGCAACAAATGACACGCAACCGTAAGAACCATGTAAGAACTTCTTCACCATAACAACAAATTCAAAACTTATTATTAGGGTTGAGTCTGCACCAACACTTAGTCGATATCTCTGTCTTTTTCAAGCCATTTTAAAGTAGGTACCTACTTAAATATAACTTCAACACAGTCCTATTGACACGAAATAATGAGAAAACCAAAATAAAATATATTGCGTGTACTGTAGGTTGCAAGCTTCTCGAATGCACAAAAACTTACGTCGCTATCACTGTCCATTTCATAGGACATTTTCAACGCTAATCGCCGAACGTTTTAAAACGACTGCGGTGCCGAGCGTTGCGAACGCGTTTGCTGCATTGTCGTACGACTTGTAAGCGACTTAAATAACTTGTATCTAATAGCGTTCAGCCTTACTTACCAACATTAACGGTAATGTAAATCGTATCATAATCATGCCACAATTTAACTGAAAGTAACGATAGCAAATGAAATAATTGTTATTAATAGTGTCGTTAACGTTGTTAAGCTCAACTGACTTGGGTTGGGGTTCGTTTCACAAAAGCTTGTAATACAAGTAGAAGGGCCTTCCGTTTGTATTACAAGTTACAGGCTGTTGAGAAATAGGTGTTAATAGCTTGGAATAGCATCTGCGCAGATTTCATTTAACGTTATATCGAAAAACTAAGGAACTTTACCGGGATAAAAACGTATGTCTTTTCCCGGTACAAAAACTATCTTTATATCGATTTTCATTAAAATTATCGCAGTAATTTAGGTGTGAAGGTGTAAAGGTGCATTTAGATCAAACGAGCATTCGCTCATTCTATCCCCCACTCTACGAAATCAACGAATTTCGACGAAACACGTTTTGTGTAACGAACGAATTTCGTAGAGTGGGGGATAGAATGAGCGAATGGTCGTTTGGTCTAAATGCACCGTTAGACACAGATACCGTAAAACGGTCCTACTTTGCTCCAAAATTGGCTCCACTTTTACGAATTACATCTGATCTTTTATAAATATGGAGTTCAGGTACTTTCAATGGTTTTATGGGAAATATGTACTGTTTACCTACACTTTGGGGTGAAATTTGTCCCAGGTTAGTTGACACATTAGATTTTTTTAAACTTTGTTTTTGGAGCAAAGTAATCTGTATGAAACAGGAAACTTTGCTCCAAGGCAAGATTGCTTTGAATTCGGGCCTATTCCTGGCGTGGAGCATTAAATAGCGTGCTATATTCCTCAACACTCTATAGAATGATAGTTAGGGTAACAGAAAAACACAAATTTTGCTCAAATTCACAATTTTTTTATTAAGATAATTCAAATATCTTGTAGCTCTATTAGCATCAGTCTTAAATTGGAATCATTCTTATAATTACCCATAAAGTTTCATATAAATCAACGTTTATAAACGTATCGCAAGTTATTACCCATTTATGAAAAAAAAACAACATTCATTAAAATATACGCTTTAACAATGATGCGTAAATCTAACTCCGACAGTGGAAATCCGTACTGGCTCATTCTTTCAATACAGTCGCAGAAATGTAATTCTTCTTCTTTAGTAAATATGGGTCCTTCTTGGAATATTAAATTCTGCAACTTTTTCGACTCTACAGCTCGCAGATATTCTTCTAACGCGTTTTCAGTGTAGGCTTTATAATGCCGTGCGTTAAGTCTTCTGGCATACTTTCTGGGCATGATAAAGACAATAACAGAAAAATTATTAACTCAAATCATTCTTTAAAAGGATTCATTTCTGGAGCATAATATCCCCAAAACCATGTGCAAAGTAAGACCCTCCGTGAAAACAAATAATAATTTGGAAACTATCGAAGCAATCACTTAAATACTAAGTTTCCAGGTAGGCAATGATATGTTAGATGAAACAATAAAACACTTACCAAATTTCATCCAGAGATGTTTGGTATGGGAATAGAATTTTAGCATTAACAAAATCGATTGCATCCACGCTTGTTGCAATTTTGACAGCTACTGACAAGAGGTTTAAACTTTTGACAGTTAATCATACCAAAGTTGGTAGGTGAAATCTCGTATTACCCGACAAAAACATTAAAATGTACCCAGATAACAAGTATTTTCGTCTGGAACGGAACATAACTTTTTTTTTACTTGGAGCATTGTTACCACCCAAGGAGCAAAGTAGGACCGTTTTACGGTACATAGAAAGAGCTATTTTTTAGAAAATAGCTTTTTGGCCGTGTGGTGACGGCAGTAAGAATACATTTGTCACCACCCCTACTCCTCCTGCGGGTGTCGTAAAAGTCGACTAAGGGATTGAAGTGTCACTGACCATTATTTGACAAAAGATTGATGATGGGCAGCAGCGTCATCATAGTGGACACATTACTGCGATCGCCAATCCGCTTGCCCAGCGTGGCGATTTTGGGTACTCCTAATGCGTCTGCGTCTATACGCATAGTTAATAGGAGGGGCTTACGTCCAGCAGTGGACTATCATAGGCTGATGATGATTAACAAGGTTTAAGTAGTATCCTGAATACAATCCTCTATATTTTGCTTTAGCCTAATCGTGCTATAACAATTCCGAAGCACGGTAGCAACTCGTTCTATTTGGAATAAAAATAAATACGTCCTTATGTTGACAGAAAGTGTTCGCTGGCGATTGTTCAGACGAAGCTAACGTTAATTACTCGTAATGAAAATTTTATGCTGATTTGATTGGTCATGGCTGTCTATGTATTTAAGTATCTATATGTATCTATCTATTATATATATCGTCGCCTAGGACCCACATCACAAGCCTTAATCGAGCTTACCGTGGGACTAGGTTGATTTGTGTAAGATGTCCAAAGATATTTATTTATTTATTGATTTGCACTGCAATCGGTACTAAGTTCGCAAATGAGTCCCCAGGCTGGGCGTGTCACCGAATTCTAATTACCATCGTGTCTGGCGTCAGCTAGCACTGCGGCGCACGACATTCTCCGGTACTTGCCGGCTTGCTATCGGGCATACCACCCGTTTGTTTCCAACAAGGAAGAACATTCCGTAGAACTATGCCCTGTATCAGCTACCAACCTACCTTTATGGAGTGCAGTGCCTATTGAATTTAGTTGATTCGAAGTTAATCTTTCACACATGGACGTGTAAGTTTTTTTTCATTAAAGTTTTGTTTATTGACAATATGATGATCAGTATGTCTAAGTATTTTTATTCATAATGTAGATTTACCTTTTTTTTGGATTTTAGCACATTTACGTAAAGTGATTAATTTGTTGCTAGTTTACATTTCATTTCCAATTTAGGAAAACATCTAGACAAACGACAACCCCACATGGGACATTTAAAAATTAACATAGTTGGGGCTGTCATAAAAAAATTTAACGTCGCCCTTAATTTGTTGAAGTTACCCATTATAGTTTGTAACTTTCGTAACACAACGGAACCGATTGTCATTTTTTTTGTTTTATGTGACGAAGGTAGACAACTGAGCTCTCAGCCCACCTGATGGAAAGCAGGAACTGAGGCCCATGGACATAGCGATCAAAAAATCGTCAATGCGCTGCCTACCCTGAGGACTTAGATGGATTGCCTCTATCTATGCCAGTAATTACACCGGCTATCTTACCCCCAAACCAAAACACAGCAGTGCAAACACTGCTATTTAGCGGCAGGTTAACGGAAAGACGGTCGTAGCTATCCGGGCGGACCCTGCACGAGGTCCTATCACCAGTTTGTTTGTATCTATACAATATTTTTGAAAACGATCCATATAACTCAACGTAGGTACGTTTGAATGAACGAGTTGTACCTATGTACTACGCGCCCGCGCAGCTCAGTCTACACACGACATTTTTAGCTACGGGATACGCTACGGCGTAGCACTTAGTAATATTGCTGCGAAATGTACACGTGCATTGGTCTAAAAGTGCGTTCAAAGCTAAAGAGCATTCGCTATTCTAACCCCCCACTCTACGAAATTCGATCGTTACACGAAACGTAATTGGTTGATTTTGTAGAACGGGCGATAGAATGCTCTTTTGGTTTGAACGCACCTTAATATAAATTTACCCAAGTCTTTCTTCTACTTGACCACTTGACAATTTTGTATTAAAATTGTACTTGAATGATAAACATTTTTTGTTGATTTTATGTCCCGTGTTTCAGGCGACTAATGTATCGCAATTTGTTGAAAGAACCATATTACAACATTTTTTGAAACATGATCACTAGATGAGTGGGTGACCTATCCCACCACCCATAGTAACTATTACATACTATACGTATTTGGTTAATTGTGGTATAAAACCGCTGTTGAAGAGTGACGTAGGTTACTGTAACCATTCAGAAAAATAAGTTTACCGGTCCATATGGTCAACCAAGTTTTACAAGTAATATTATAATTATACCGCCTTATCTTAGCTTATATTTAGTCAAAACCTTTTTGTACCATGACCAGGTGCAGTAAAATGCAAATGAGTTTGTTGGTTTAAGCATAAATATTATTATCCTTATTGCGTGCCCCTGATGAATGAATGATGACAGCCGTAGGACCGATTCGATTATGACGATGGTATTAGATAACGTTGATCGAGACAATACGATTTTATTGTATCGATTATTCTCTGTTACCTACATTTTTTATTCCACAAGTCTTCGTCCCGTAGTCGAGTCGTGTACATGAAGAAGCTTTTGAACTGGAATCTTTTTGGAACGGACAGGTTAGTCAGATCTAAAGCTTTGAGCCCCTGAACCTTTTCGATATAAGTCAGTTATCGCCTATCTAGAAACATCCCACTTTGTCGCTGGCAATAAGGGCGCTTTGTAGTTTGGTCCTTATGCTAAGCGACAACGTGGAACGTTTTTGCTAAAACTCACAAATAGAGTTTATTTAGTATTTAAGTTGACATTTGCCCGACTGAAATAGAGAACATGATATGAGATACTAATGTTTCTTTAATCGTTATGCTATAGGACTACCTATACATAAACAAATTGAACCAGAAATTAGGAAATGATTAACGAGGTCTCATGGTGGTATGAATATTCATATCACATGCTCGTGACTAGAATCAAACAGGTCAAAAATAAAATTATTTTTTGCAGAAACAGACAATCACAATAACATAAAACAGTCACAAACAGGCATTTATTGCACCAATTGCAATTTTAATCATTCATTGCGTGAAGCTGGAATTCGTGATCAGTCCATAAGATCGTACAGGACACACACAAACATACAGCTTATTCATTATTAGTTGCCTTATTTAATAAACAAAACTTTCTAACCTCCAAATTAATTCCGTTATGTGCACAATTGTAGGAACTGAAAAATCAATTCAAAGTACCTAAGGTCAATGCGAGTAAGACCGTCTATCAGGAAGGTCCGTCTACCAACAGATTTCCGACCCTAATTGACCCACATTGACCTGTCCGGTATATTTTATTGCAAAAGGAAAGTCCGACATATGCGTCTTATACTGTTCAATTAGGGTCAGAAATCAGTTGGTAGACGGATTTTCCTGATAAACGGTCTTACCCGCATTTACATATATATGCTTACAGTCTTCTCTTGTCTTATTTTGAATTGTACATGTAGCATCTGTACATGTGGGAACTAGAAATCTAATCGAAGAAATACACTTTTTTGCTCTTTAACTGCTAGCAGGCCTAGCCGAGAAGCCATTCTGCGATCGTATACGATAAGCGATAAGTATTGTATGAGAATGACAGTTTCGTACGAAAACTCACGTGACCATTCATACATTATTATGGTCACATGAATTATCGCTTATCCTATGTATATACGATTGCAGAATAGCATCTTGGCTAGGCCTGTGGGTTTGCCCAATGAGAGTTTGTATTTTAGGCAAAAATTAATAACTTAATAAAGGTATTAGTAAGTAGTTTGTGTCAGAAAATGTGCTCTTTTAGGTTAGAAAGCTGTTGACAAAATAATACAACTAAGTATGCTAGGGCCATATACACAGAACACAAATATTTACATTGACGTTAGCACAAGCGTCTAGACAAAAACTGGAACCTAATGACCCAATACTCACAGTAAGACGCTTGAGCAGCATTCCAAGAGATTTCTCCTTGGACTTACTTCGCCAGAGCTCTGGCAACATAACCGAGCCTTGCTTACCCGGGCCTGGCAGAGGGAGCTAGGCAAATCATTGAAATCGTCATTTAGTTTTGTATTTGCTTTGTTATTGAATTATAGTATCTGCTGCGGAATACTTATTTTACGAAACATGTAATGTTTACTTACACATGTATGTATGCAGTAATTGTCATTGTATTTTTCCTGAAGATTGTATTGATAATAGGTACTTATTTTACGTAAAATGTAATGTTTACTTACACATGTATGCATGCAGTAATTTTCATTGTATTTTTCCTGTAGATTGTATTGATAATAGGTACTTATTTTACGTAAAATGTAATGTTTACTTACACATGTATGCATGCAGTAATTGTCATTGTATTTTTCCTGAAGATTGTATTGATAATAGGCATTTATTTTACTTAAAATGTAACGTTTACTTACACATGTATGCATGCATTAATTGTCATTGTATTTTTCCTGAAGATTATATTGGTAATAGTTATTTTACGTAAAATGTAATGTTTACTTACACAAATATGCAAGCAGTATTTGGCATTGTATTTTTTCTGAAGATTATATGTATTGACATGTAGAGTCATAGTTTTATTAGTTATGGAATGTTAGTCGCCGTAAATTCCTAAAAATAGACTACTTATATTTTGCAAGTTCTGCTTGTCAAAGAACGAGATTAAATTTATAAATCGAATAATTACTAAGGTAAGTATAGCTACTGAAAAGCTCATAACTTTATGGGAAATTAGAATCGAATTAACTTTTAGCTACAATGGAAAACGCTGTATCATTTCATGGATCTAAACAAGTTTAAAAGCTAAAATAATATTTACTTTGGTTATGTATGAAGTCGAAAAGTGAAGTGGTTATGAATATATGAGTCTCACGAAAGTTTTACGTTTAATATTATTGTAGAGTCACTGATACTTACGGTACGGTAGTTTTGTGTTTACATGTTTAATAATATATGTAGCTGTTGAACATTTCGGTGCTTCTTATTTTCACTGATCATTGTACAAAATACTTATTTTTACCTACCACTAGCTATTCACATAATTCGTCGATTTCGTCGGTTGTAATATTAATTAATGTAACCACCAAAATGACGAAATTGAGTTGAGTATACCGTTCGACTGCAAATTTCCTGCTCTATCGAACGGTGTATATATTATAAAATATTGTTATCCAGAAAAAAATGTCGACTACGTTAACAAAAACTTTGCCATTTTGAAAGACAAAAAGAAAGAATAATAATTTATTCAGTGTGCTTAAAATACAAACATAGGTACAAACTAAAACATATCATTAATTTTTAAAGCGTCACTGAAAAGGTTTTCACTCAGCTTTATGTCAAGATACTTGTTAGATACCTTGACGCTGGTCTTCCGTGAAAACGTGAACCATTTTATTAGGTTTCTACGTTTTTATTACCGTATGTAAAGGTTTCAAAAAATCATACACAATATTTTAACGCAAGTACGAATTTGTAAGAACAAAATATGTCCTTCCTAATGTACTCACCATATTTTCATAAATGTCAATGCTTTAACCGCCATCTGTATTGTATGGCTCATAAGCAATTCGGTTTCAATTTGTGAGTTACACTAAATTACGAAATCCACTTTTGACGATTTTCATTAAAAAATATATATTACGTCTAGCCTAGCCATCTCCTAAACTACAACTGTGGGAGCAGTTAGTAACTGTGTGTCAAATAGACCTCGCAAAAATAAAACAAACAAAATAATCATCATTTCAATATGATAATTAACTAAAAAGATACAACATATTTTATAAAATGTCAGTTTCGTTTTTGGGCTCTCCTGAAAAATCGTCATTTGGTGGTTACATTAATTCATATTACAACTGACGAATTATATGCAGAAGCTCTCTGAAGGATATTTTTAAAATACATTCCATATTCATATCCATAGCTCTAGTATAGTTTGTTATTATGCGAGTCTCGTTTCGTGAAGTTCGTGGAGTAGCAACGTGGTATGTGTTTGATCAATGTGAGAGATACATTACATAACCACACATTCTATATATTTATATTACTTTCACACAGTAATAAAGAAGAGTAACATGTCTACAAGTTATACATTATTTTTGTAAATAACAAAATAATAACATAAGCATCGACAAATGTTTCAAACTGCTTGTATGTTTTTCTCATCTGCGCAAATTATTTAGCATAATATTTCTAATAGTTATAATTACATATTCTAGGCTCCAATTATACATACCTTTTTCGGTGCCATTTGAATAATTCAACTAAGTAACTTTATATAAAAACACCAAATTACTGAATAACGTTGTGCTTAGAAAAGTTTGACAAATTCGAAACAATTTTGACAAAAACAACGTCAGAATGGTATGCGCGCGCACGTCGGTTACCATGGCAACGAAGGACGGGGGCCACATGAGACGTGGCCGGGCAGTCGGTGTCCTATCGGAATCTACTGTGCTCTACGAGTGCCTGTGAAATTTTGAGCTTAAAAGCTACCTTCAGATAATTACAGTGACATTGTACGTATTTTTCAACCTCACTTGCATCCCTATTTATTTATTTTTGAGAGTTATTTCACCCGCAACAAGTTACTAGAAATTATCGACGTAATTTATCGGCAATGTAAGATGTAATAGATATTTTGAGCTCAGGGTCATGGGTGATGTTTTGTTTTTCTTATTAGGTATAATGTAGTGAAGACTATTTTGTATCTTATTTTATGTGCTATTGTCACCGTTAATTAGGATTACTACAGTGTTTTAAATATGAGTTATTCAAAGTATTTTATTTCTTGTAATGCATGCTGCGCGAATACTCTATCAAACAGCGAATTCTTTAAATAGGTTGGAACATTTAAATCCCATTATGATCGTAACATTTTTATTATTTTCGAAATTTATATTGATATTTTCAATATTTTTTTTAGGTTTATGGAGGTTTTATAGTTTTCCTACACATATATGTAGTTGTAGGTTTATGCATTGCATTGGTCACAAAAAAGTGCATGGTACGTAGTAGTAGGTACCTGTATGTATGTAAAAATAGACTTGAGTGATTTCGACATTAAAGTTTTTGCAAGTTTGGGTTTCATTGAACTAGTTTTAAATTACTGTAGATTTTAAAACATTTTTTTTCTATGGTTGACAGTCATTTGGAAAAGTTGATGTGGGCTGACTGTAAACACAAGTACAAGTGCTCGTGATTATTGCGAGAGATTTGAATGGTGTATTCCTGATCATATTTAGGTCCTTTTATGTTAAAAAAATTACTGGATTCGTCTTGGTTTCAGAAATAATCAAACTTTTTCGAAATAAGTTTTTCGTCATTAGGTACTCGTCATAAGTTCATAACACTTCTTTTTGATTACAATGCTGCCATAATGTATTTTAATCTTACCACAGCTTTTGCCTGGCAATCAAACAACACAACCTGTCACAAAAAAAAAATTGACGAATTGTAACAATGATTTGATACTGGCAACATTAAAAAAAGAAAGTTTTTTTTTGAGAAATTTTAAATTAGTTTCCATAGTATTTTTCATTTATTTTCACGTCTAGAATGCATGCTTAAAATCTCTCGCCATGCTCGCGAGCAGCCGTATGTAAGCACTTACTACAAAATACGAGGAATATGTCACATACAATTAAAATATTATTGAGCCATAACCGTAATTTAAGTCGATAATCGCTCGAAATGTGTGGACGATTTTGAAATCTTAAAATATGTTAATTTTAAAACTTGTTTAAGCTTTCAAGGCGTTTCACTCCTACAGCTACATTAAAATTCATTTGTGTCATAAGTCATAATACATTTAGGTACCTATCTTATTAAAAAATATAACGCTTTGATTTTCAGCAGTGGAGCAGCATCATCCAAACTGGCAGAGCCCGAGGTGCGAGAGCTGCTTCTGCCGGTGCAGGACCCGGCAGACAGCGGCATCGACAGCGAAGACACGGACAGCGAACGGAGGGACCGCCGCCGCGCGCGGCAAAATGAGGTCTGTCGATCACTTGGGGGCTAGATTCAAGTATACCGGTGCAGGATAAGGCAGATAGCGGCATTGACAGCGAAGACACGTATAGCGACCGGAGGGACCGCCGCCGCGCGCGGCAAAATGAGGTCTGTTGTGAGATACTTGTGGGTTAGGTTCAAGTATAGCGATGCAGGAATCCGGTAGAGAGTAGCACCGACAGCGAAGACACGGACAGTGACCGGAGGGACCGCCGCCGCGCGCGGCAAAATGAGGTCTGTTGTGAGAGACATGTGAGTTGGGTTCAAGTATAGCGGCGCAGGATAAGGCAGATAGCGGCATCGACAGCGAAGACACCGACAGCGACCGGAGGGACCGCTGCCGCGCGCGGCAAAATTAGGTCTGTCGATACACTTGGGGGTAAGATTCAAGTATCATCATCATCATCACATCAGCCGAAAGACGTCCACTGCTGAACATAGGCCTCCCCCAAAGATTGCCACAATGACCGGTCCTGCGCCACCCGCATCCAGCGGACTCCCGCGACCTTCACCAGGTCATCGGTCCACCTTGTGGGGGGCCTACCCACGCTACGTCTTCCGGTACGGGGCCGCCACTCAAGAACCTTCCCGCCCCAACGGCCATCGGTTCTACGCGCAATGTGCCCCGCCCACTGCCACTTCAGTTTAGCGATTCGGAGAGCTATTTCGGTTACTTTGGTTCTGCTGCGGATGGTCTCATTTTTAATCCGATCACGCAGAGAGACTCCTAGCATAGCCCTCTCCATTGCCCTTTGGGTGACTTTGAGCCTTCTTATGAGGCCCATTGTAAGCGGCCACGTTTCAGTACCGTATGTCATCACTGGCAACACACACTGATTAAAGACTTTCGTCTTCAAACACTGCGGAATATTGGACGAAAATATGTGTCGTAGCTTCCCGAACGCTGCCCAACCGAGTCGGATTCGACGATTGACCTCTTTCTCGAAGTTGGACCTACCTAACTGGATAGTTTGTCCTAGGTATATATATTCGTCTACAACTTCGAGTGTAAAGTCTCCGATTATTACGGGAGTTGGTGCTACATGGGAATTTGACATGATTTTCGTCTTATCCATGTTCATCCTAAGACCAACTCGCTCGGAGGCTTTACTGAGGTCAACGAGCATAGTACTCAAGTCCTCCAAGGTCTCAGCCAAGACTACTATATCGTCAGCGAATCGAAGGTGAGTGAGGTACTCGCCGTTTATGTTGATACCCAGCCTTCTCCAGTCCAGAGTCTTAAAGACATCCTCCAGTGCAGCGGTAAACAGCTTAGGCGAGATGACATCTCCTTGCCTAACTCCCCGCTGCAGCAGAATAGGCTTCGAGCTCTGGTCTTGGAGTCGGACTGACATTTTGGCGTTCTCGTACAAACACTTCAACACCTCGATATAGCGGTAGTCGACTTGGCACCGTTGGAGAGACTGTAGTACTGCCCATGTTTCGATCGAATCGAAGGCTTTCTCGTAGTCCACAAACGCTAAACAGAGGGGCAGGTTATATTCTTCGGTCTTCTGTATAACCTGGCGAAGCGTATGGATGTGGTCTACGGTACTAAAGCCTCTTCGGAAACCGGCTTGTTCGGGAGGCTGGAAGTCATCAAGCCTGCGTGCAAGACGATTCGTAATGACTCTTGAAAACAGCTTATAGACATGGCTCAGAAGTGAGATGGGTCGGTAGTTCTTCAATAAAGCGTTGTCACCTTTTTTGAAGAACAGTACCACCACACCTCTGTTCCATGCCTTTGGCGTTCTCCCTTCCAGTAAGACGGAATTGAACAACTTCTGAAGGGCCGTAAGGATCGGTTTACCACCCGCCTTCAGAAGCTCAGCTGTAATTCCGTCCTCCCCAGGCGCCTTGTTATTTTTGAGCTGTTCAAGAGCCATTCTAATCTCGCACAGGCTGATGTCCGGGATGTCTTCTGTATAGTGTCGGGTCAGTCTAGCTCTGAGGTCTTCCGCTAGATCAACTTCGGGTCTGCTAGTTGACGTGTACAGCTGTTCATAAAAACCCTCTATCTCACTCAGCAGCTCAGATCTGGATGTGACGATTCTACCATCCTCAGTCTTTAATTTGGCGAGCTGGCTTTGCCCAACAGACAGATCCCTTGCAAAAACTTTAGAGCCCTTGTTCCGCTCAATGGCTTCTTCTATACACTTCGTACGGAATTGGCGCATATCGCGTTTGAGGGACTTAGAGATCTGTCTGTTGAGCTGCCGGTATAAAGTCGCATCAACTGAGGATTGTAGAACCAGTTCACTCCTTTTTTCCATTAGTTTCTGAGTGGAGTCTGAGAGCTTTCTGGTCTTATTTGTCCGTTGGGCCTTAAAACACTTAGACCCAGCGCTATGGACAGCTTCCACAAACCCGTCGTTGAATACGTCCACATCATCGCCTAGGCAATCGAAACGGTTTTGGAGTTCCAGCTGAAAGCTCTCGGGGTTTTGGAGATGGAGTGCAGGACGGAGCGTAGACTTCATCAGTCGCGAGCGTTCTAGCTTAGGACATATATTCAACGTGCCTCTTACCAGGTGGTGATCGCTTCCGGTTTTAACCGTACTGATCACAGAAACATCGTTGAATATATGTCTCTTCGTCGACATGATGAAGTCGATCTCGTTTTTAGTTGCACCGTCGGGACTCATCCAAGTCCATTTTCTGTGCTCGCGTTTCTTAAAGAAGGAGTTCATCATGTAGAGTCCCTCCTTCTCCAAGAAACCAGCCAGCAGATGGCCCCGGTGGTTCCGACGTCCAACCCCAAATTGCCCCACCCTCAGCTCGTCACCATCTCTCTTGCCCAGTTTCGCGTTGAAGTCCCCCATAACAACGGTGAAGTAGGTTCTGGAGCTATGCATGGCTTTTGAGATATCATCATACATAGCCTCCACCTCGTCGTCGGAGTGTGTCGAAGTCGGCGCGTACACCTGTATGACCTTCAGCGAGTATCTCTCAGATACTCTGAGTATAAGGTACGCCACCCTAGCCGACACACTCTCGATCTTCACCACGTTGTTTACGAAGGACTTGTGGACGATGAACCCGACACCTCCCTGGGACTGTTGGTCGCCCTCCCGGAAATAGAGCAAGTTGCCGGACTTTAGGATTATCGTGTCCTCGCCCTCTCTTCGGACTTCTGATAATCCCACAATGTCCCAACGCAACTTGCTCAATCCTTCCTCCAGTTCCACTAACTTTTCGTCGGTCCGCAGTGTACGTGTGTTGTAAGTTGCCAGGGCCAGAGGTCGTCGGTGGTGGTAGCCGGATCTTCGCCGGAGATTCTTAGCACCCCTGACCCCGCTAGCACCCTGGCCGCTACCATAACCAGGGCACCGGGGGTCGCCGGAACCTCGGGGCCGCGGCCGTGGTTGTGTATTCATGGGGGGTAGTTGCCATAATCGCCACGCTTGGCATGCGGGTTGGCGATCGCAGTGTCTCCACCGCACTTTAGGGATGCTGCTGCCCATCCCATTCAAGTATACCGGTGCAGAAATCCGGCAGAGAGTAGCATCGACAGCGAAGACACGGACAGCTACCCGAGGGACCGCCGCCGCGCGCGGCAAAATGAGGTCTGTCGATCACTTGGGGACTAGATTCAAGTATACCGGTGGAGGATCCGGCAGACAGCTGAATCGACAGCGAAGACACGGATAGCGACCGGAGGGACCGCCGCCGCGCGCGGCAAAATGAGGTCAGTTGTGAGACATGTGTGGGTTAGGTTCAAGTATAGCGGCGCAGGATAAGGCAGATAGCGGCATCGACAGCGAAGACACGGACAGCGACCGGAGGGACCGCCGCCGCGCGCGGCAAAATGAGGTCTGTTGTGAGAGACATGTGAGTTGGGTTCAAGTATAGCGGTGCAGAAATTCGGCAGAGAGTAGCATCGACAGCGAAGATACGGACAGCGACCGGAGGGACCGCCGCCGCGCGCGGCAAAATGAGGTCAGTTGTGAGATACTTGTGGGTTAGGTTCAAGTATAGCGGTGCAGAAATTCGGCAGAGAGTAGCACCGACAGCGAAGACACGGATAGCGACCGGAGGGACCGCTGCCGCGCGCCGATAAATGAGGTCAGTTGTGAGATACTTGTGGGTTAGGTTTAAGTATAGCGATGCAGGAATCCAGTAGAGAGTAGCATCGACAGCGAAGACACGGACAGCGACCGAAGGGACCGCCGCAACTGACCTCATTTTGCCGCGCGCAGCAAAATGAGGTCAGTTGTGAGACACGTGTGGGTTAGGTTCAAGTATAGCGGCGCAGGATAAGGCAAATAGCGGCATCGACAGCGAAGACACGGACAGCGACCGGAGAGACTGGCGCTGCGCGTGGCAGAATGAGGTCTGTCGATGCACTTAGGGGTTAGGTTCAAGTATATCGGTGGAGGATCCGGCAGACAGCGGAATCGACAGCGAAGACACGAACAGCGACCGCAGGGACCGCCGCCGCGCGCGGCAAAATGAGGTCTGTTGTGAGAGACATGTGAGTTAGGTTCAAGTATAGCGGTGCAGAAATCCGGCAGAGAGTAGCACCGACAGCGAAGACACGGATAGCGACCGGAGGGACCGCCGCCGCGCGCCGATAAATGAGGTCAGTTGTGAGATACTTGTGGGTTAGATTTAAGTATAGCGATGCAGGAATCCAATAGAGAAAAATATGATCTGGCAGAGGTCTGCAAAAGATGCAGCAACCAAGAGTAAGCGAGAAATGTAAGCATCGGTGAATATATCATACATAACTGACTGCAGAAATTCGGCAGAGAGTAGCACCGACAGCGAAGACACGGACAGCGACCGGAGGGACCGCCGCCGCGCGCGGCAAAGTGATGTCTGTTGTGAGAGACATGCGAGTTGGGTTCAAGTATAGCGGTGCAGAAATCCGGCAGAGAGTAGCACCGACAGCGAAGACACGGATAGCGACCGGAGGGACCGCCGCCGCGCGCCGATAAATGAGGTCAGTTGTGAGATACTTGTGGGTTAGATTTAAGTATAGCGATGCAGGAATCCAATAGAGAAAAATATGATCTGGCAGAGGTCTGCAAAAGATGCAGCAACCAAGAGTAAGCGAGAAATGTAAGCATCGGTGAATATATCATACATAACTGACTTGAGTGACTGCGATCATATAAACAACTTGGCATCAATATTACTTAATACGCTTAGGTACTCTAGAACCGTGTTGGTGCATTCTACAATGTACGCGTGTGCAAATTACGTTATATACGCAAAATTACTTACACGAGAGACTGACCTATCTGAAAAAAACTAAGATATGTACGAGTATTTTACCTTTGTCACTTTACTACTCACCGAGAATATTTGTTTTTACAGGAGAGCCTTGACGAAGAGAGCGATGTCACGGTGGAAATCGACATGCCAGTCCCTTATTGCGCCCAGCATCCAAATCGCTCGTTTGCAGAGCGCCCCGCTCGCGTCTCACCATCTCTCTTCGAAGTAGAACTCACCGCCTCCGACGAAGACGATGCCTCTGTACTCGAACTTATCATACCTTACCAACAGCCGCGGTACCAAAAACTACCAACCTCGTCACCTTTAAAAGCTAAAATTAGAGCGCCGAGGTACCTATGCGAGTTTCTCTGTTGTTTCCGTAAGTAAAAACTATAATAATATACTATAATAAGTAAACAAAAATTGTTTTAATAAAAAAAGCGAGGCATACTACCGAACAATGTTATGTTATGTTCTAAGAGCAGTGGTAATTTTTTAAGTTCATACCTAACCGAATATCATTTTTCAGCTGAAGTAAAAAAAGGCTGACATTTAAGCCAATTATTAAAAAAAAAATCGAATGCGTTTTAATCAGTTTTAACAGAGATTATTTAGTTTAAGTAGATATATCAGCACCATACATTAAAATGCATCCACCTGAAATGTCGTCACTACTAGACGGCGCCACGGTTGTTCGTGAGCATGGCATACAGATGGCTCTGAAACAGTATATACACTACCTTTGTTGTTCGTCCATTGGCACAGATGGCTCTGAAACAGTATACACTACCTTGCCACGAACGAAACGCATGATCACTTGTAACACATAGCATATTTTGCCGTACCACGATATAAGGAGGTTGGTAATGTGGTTCATGCGTTCGGCTGTGAAGCAGAGGTACCAGGTTCAAATCCTAACTATACGCGCTGAAAATATTCTTTTATTTCTTTTTTTTCAAACTTTGTTTTTTTATTTTTTTGTTGCGCATAATCTTTGATTTTGTAAAAACAGTGTTTTACAAGGTGCAAACGGGCGGGTTTTTATTTTGTTGTCGTTTTATAAAATTTTCCATATATGGACTTTTATACATTTTTTCTAATCAGAATCACGAGCTCTTTCGTTTCGTTTTATAGTTATACAAAGTGATCATAGATCCGATAGATACATACGTATACATACAGGGTGTTACATACATAATTATACAGGGTGAAAATGAGTATACAGACGAACTTGAAGCGTGAAGAGTGTACCTAGTTATTCCTGACAGAGTTGGGTTATACTCGTTTCTGACTAATTCGCATACGTTGAATACAATTTTCGGGTCCATTATGAGATCCAAGATGGCAGCAACTTATTTTTGCAATTTTCATCATTATACTCGTTTCTGACTACTTCGCATACGTTGAATACAATTTTCGGGTCCATTATGAGATCCAAGATGGCGGCAAATTATTTTTGCATTTTTCATCATTATACTCGTTTCTGACTAATTCGCATACGTGGAATACGATTTCCTGGTACATTCTAAAATCCAAGATGGCGGGAACTTTTTTTTTAATTTTCATCATTATACTCGTTTCTGACTAATTCGCATGCGTGTAATACGATTTTCGGGTCCATTCTAAGATTCAAGATGGCGGGAACTTTTTATTTTGCAATTTTCATCATTATACTCGTTTCCGACTAATTCGCATACGTGGAATACGATTTCCGGGTCCATTCTAAAATCCAAGATGGCGGGAACTTTTTTTTTGCAGTTTCCATCATTATACTCGTTTCCGACTAATTCGCATACGTGGAATACGATTTCTGGGTCCATTCTAAAATCCAAGATGGCGGGAACTTTTTTTGCAATTTTCATCATTATACTCGTTTCCGACTAATTCGCATACGTGGAATACGATTTCCTGGTCCATTTTAAAATCCAAGATGGCGGGAACTTTTTTTTAAATTTTTATCTTTATACTCGTTTCTGACTAATTCGCATGCGTGGAATACGATTTTCGGGTCCATTCTAAGATTCAAGATGGCGGGAACTTTTTTTTGCGATTTTCATCATTATACTCGTTTCTGACTAATTCGCATACGTGGAATATCTTTTTTGGTTCCATTCTAAGATCCAAGATGGCGGGAACTTTTTTTTTGCAATTTTCATCATTATACTCGTTTCCGACTAATTCGCATACCTACGTGGAATACGATTTCCGGGTCCATTCTAAAATCCAAGATGGCGGGAACTTTTTTTTTGCAATTTTCATCATTATACTCGTTTCAGACTAATTCGCATACGTGGAATACGATTTCCGAGTCCATTCTAAAATCCAAGATGGCGGGACCTTTTTTTTTGCAATTTTGATCATTATACTCGTTTCCGACTAATTCGCATACGTGGAATACGATTTCCTGGTCCATTCTAAAATCCAAGATGGCGGGAACTTTTTTTTAAATTTTCATCTTTATACTCGTTTCTGACTAATTCGCATGCGTGGAATACGATTTTCGGGTCCATTCTAAGATTCAAGATGGCGGGAACTTTTTTTTGCGATTTTCATCATTATACTCGTTTCTGACTAATTCGCATACGTGGAATATCTTTTTTGGTTCCATTCTAAGATCCAAGATGGCGGGAACTTTTTTTTTGCAATTTTCATCATTATACTCGTTTCCGACGAATTCGCATAAGTGGAATACGATTTCCGAGACCATTCTAAAATCCAAGATGGCGGGAACTTTTTTTTGCAATTTTCATCATTATACTCGTTTCTTACTAATTCGCAAACGTGGAATATCATTTTTGGGTCCATTCTAAGAGCCAAGATGGCGGTAATTTTTTTTTTGCAATTTTCATCATTATACTCGTTTCTGACTAATTCGCATACGTGGAATACGATTCCCGAGTCCATTCTAAAATCCAAGATGGCGGGAACTTTTTTTTGCAATTTTCATCATTGTACTCGTTTCTAATTCGCATACGTGTAATACGATTTCCGGGTCCATTCTACGACATCTATAGATTATTTCTGTCAAAACTCGAGCAGTGTACTGTTTGACGCGTATCGAGAAAAACGCATAAAAATATGTACGTGCAATAATAGATGGCGCTGAAATCAATTTATTCCAATAATAGTTAATTTTTTTATTTACTAATTTACTCTTCTAGAAAGGGTGGTTTTGACTATTTTCGATGTATGATGCTAAATTAATTAAAACTGTGCACTAACAGGTAGTAAATATCTGGATTTCAAATAAAACTAAATCTATTACTAGTCAATCGTGCTCCTAGTGACATCTATTGTAACATATTCCGAACTATTTGAGCCTTCTATGAAACAGACCCTCTATATTTGGGTACTTTGTGGTTTTAATTAATGTTGTAACTAAATCAAATAAATAAAGCATACCTATGTACACCCGATACATTGTTGGCCACATCGTCAGAGCCAATGACGTGCGCAATCCATAATTGCTGTTGTCGCCATCATCGAATTCGATGAGGAGAACTATTACTTAATATGGATATAGATATCGAATATTTCCTTAACTACATCGTTAACTATTAACGGTGTAGTTAAGGTATTATGAAGAAAACAGGTTAATATTAAGCATTTAAGGATAATTGTAATGCAAGTCAGAGTTCATGAAACTAATATCCACCATCGGAGCTATTATCGTACAGGCCGGAAAATAGGTGCAAATCTCAAGAATGGAACCTAAATCCAGCTTATTTTATTTCTCAATGTAAGCCAATTTACAAACAATTTTTCCTGAAAAATATAATTGAGAGTCATAAAGTAAAGAATGAAGAATCCTATTGAAACCACAGAGTTCACGTGTTTCACAACACTCTTAAACTAAAGGCTAAATTGTGCTTTAGGTTTGTCATAAGAGTATGACGAAGCTAATTTTGCTCTTGTGTTGCACACAATACAGGTTAGTGATACACAGGTTACAGGTTGGATACAGTTCACAGCCATCACCTGACCCAAAAGTTAACTAAGTTCCGGACAATCAAAGCTCGGAATCGCTTAAAAACAAATTTTTTGATAAGGTATTTATTTGATTTTGGCACAATTATCGAATTTTAAAATTAGGCCGTTAATAGGTGTCGATTTTGCATACGCCGTTAATCAGTGCTTTTATCTTATAACTACCGTAAACTGGGGTTATATTGATCAATTTTAAAGTTTAAACTTCAATAACTTCTAAAATTAGGCGTAAAAAAATCCAAAAATAAAATAGTAACATCAACTTTTTGTTATCTTTCTCGGTAAAAAAATTTGAAACGATACTTTAAAAATGTATGAAGATAGAAAAATAAAACGTTGTGATCAAAGTTAAACTGACATTGGGGTTACTTTGATACCTTATGTTTTTTTTAGGGTAATTGAATGTAAACCCTTACAGGAGTAATTTATCCTAAGAAAATAAATAAATCCGTTCGCAGTATCAAAAGTTACAACAATTTACGTCGTTTTGGGGTTATTTTGATCAAATATTTGTGATCAAAGTAACCCCGATATATTTTTAAAAAACTTCAGTATTCAACTTTATTAAAAACAAAAATCAAACATTGAAGAGAGAACAATCTTCTTATAAAATAAACAGTCAAATGGATAGACATACCATAACCAACTATACGTAAGATTCTGATCAATGTGACCCCATGTAGGTGATCAAAGACACCCCATTGAATAAAACAATTGTTGTAAGTACTAAGTTTGAATTGAAGACCCCAAAAACGTTATATTTGTATACCTAAACACACTTGTGACAAGTTAATTGTGATTAAGAACCGTTTACCTCACTACCCTTATTGTTAGTTTAGAAGTTATTTTATACACAAAAAATAGCAAAAAGTATACGTAAATATAAACACGTGATACGCTATTCTAACGACCGTACTCATTTAAAGTGTCTAAACAATTAATAAGGATAACTATCGTTCTTGCCAGACTTAAAAAAAATATATACAGATGCGTTTGGTAACGGAAGATATTCGCGATTAAAAATTAAAAGAAGTTTTTATCAATGTAACCCCAAAGTTCAAAGTAACCCCAGTTTACGGTACCCATTTACTAGTAGAATCAGACGTGCTAATATTAACTAACTAAATTTCTTCGCGAAATATATCGATGGCCTAGGCTATCAAAGATAGCGACAACGAATTTGCAGATCCTGAAATATCTAAACGGTTGTTATTTTACTTTACTTTCCTTATTATTAATGCATAGATAGTATTAGGCACTGGTCTCACCGCGAGCTACTAAGCTATGAACTATCGGCTATAAACACGAACAAAAGATACGCACGCCCGTGTAAATAAAAGAGAGACGGCGGCACTCGCCCAGCTATCAGGTATCACCGCGGGGCGAGTATCGCCGTGTCTCTTTTTTTACCAGTGCCTCACACTGGATTGTATACTAATTATGGAATAATATGATAACTTATTAGTAGGGTATATGTATAGACATACTTTGAAATATTCTTGGAAAATAAAATCATATCTTATCAATGATATTTGATTACCAAAATTATTACGGTATCGTTGCCTGCTTTAAAGGGAATTCATGTATTTCTAAAGAATTAAAAAAAATCGAATTCAAATATTGAAATGTATTACTTAGTTACAGTAATCTTTAAATATACTTATTCTGTATTTGTTGATATTTTTATGTTAAATAGGTGCTTGAAAATGTTGTTCTATAATATGAAAATATGGCCTAGAATAAAAATACGTTAGGCACAAATCGTCAACAATACTTGAGCATGTAGCAGATTATTGTTAATTTATGGTAAATAATGATAAAGGACCATGCGTCAAAATGGACCCAGAACCAACAGACATGAGAGTTACGATATTAAATAGGTCTTTAAATTTACTTCATTTAATTATATGGGTACAAAGTCGAATTCCATTGCAGAACTGAGATAAAGCTTGTTCTCGAAATAAAGTAGCCATCGTAAAATCAGTCTCTACTGTTATACAACAGTCCCATGTAGTTCTAACAGCCATGGGACTGTAAACTGATTCTTCTGTTTTATGTTTAACAATCCAATATTCAAACTTAAGATAATGTTTAATGCAAAAGTTCACGCCCAAAAAAGTGCGAACTTCCGAGACGATTTTAACAATGTTGGTTTTGAAATACGTATAATTAATAAAAATCGTAGGCACGAGATTCACAGTAATTTAGTTAAGACCCATTGGGGAAAATAAATGACCCAAAATGGTAAAATAAGAAGAAACATTACTTAAATCCAGTAGTTTAAATAAATGTCCATAATAATGGAGAAATTGATATAAATGTCAACCACAGCGTCCGAGAAGATAGGCAAAGAGCCCTTCTTTGTAATAACATCCATAATAAGGTATGGTCTCATACAAAAAAAAAATTATACAGCAATGGCTACTTTGTTTCGTGAACAAGCCTTATTCATATTTTCATTCAGAGTAAATACGACCTAGGTATGAAGAATCGGTGGCTAGGGTATTTAACATTTTGGAGGCCACATTTAGTAGATCTAGGTTCTACAATGGTTTCTATCGTGGTGCGTATAAAACAAAATGAAGTTTATTTGTAGACCCATTTAATGATCAAACTTTTAGCTGTGTTAGTTCTGGGTTCCAAGCTCCATACTAAGTTGCCCATAGCTCTTTGTCTTTTTCACAGCAACATTGCAAGTAACTAATCAAGTTATTAACTTTGCTTAAATTATGACTCTGCAATACCTACTGTTTTCCGTCCTTCTGTGTGACTTACTCTGAACATTATTATTTCTTTCTTATGAGAGACAGAGTGTTAGCACTTAGCACAACGATGAATAAAAGAAAACAGAAGAGAGTTTAGCTTTTAAGGTATCTGTAGGTACCTATTTACATGTCCAAAAAATATGTAAGTGGATGATGTAATCCTTAGACAGATATAAAAGCCGAATTAAGAGCGTCCTTGGTTTAAATGTCGTTTTAAAAGTGTCCAAAGTATATATTTTTTAAATTACCTTGTCAAGTTTGAAAAAAATGGTAATAATGCTGTATGCTCGGACAACTAGTAATTCTGGGTAAAAAAAACATAAAAAAGAAACAAATTGAAACGAAGGCGGTACCTAGTTACAAGAATAAACCGATGTGTCTATTTATCGGAAAAATGCAGATCGTACAATGAATAATTCTCATACTAGAATTTATATTATACTTTTACTAAATTAGTTCTCTAACGCTGAACATGTTCTCTGTACAAATGTGTGTGTTTTTTAGCTTAGAGTTATTAAACGAATGGCCAATTTTTATGATTTATATATTTGTAACGGTAAACAATGTATGTCAATTGTAAGTGGTTGATGACACAACTTATAAATTTCTGTCAATTAAACTCAAATTAACGTCGAATTATTTTGTCAAGTTTTTAAATGTTAATCGACATTAATTTGTATAAGTTTACATGCATATTGTTATTCTAAAACTTTTTCATATAAAATTTTAAACAACGTGATATGTATATTTTTTGAGGTTGGTACTTGGTACATGTATTTAAAAGACTGAGTTTAAAATGTTTAAAGAATGCTTCAACTTGTCAATATTTTGTCAAAACCGTCAACTGCAACCTAAAAAAAATATAATTACTATACCTAGCTAATTAATTATGTATTATACTATACGATTACCTAATCTCTAGGTACTAACATGGTGTCATAACATAATTTTACAACTCTGGATGTCTATATTGTGTACGTCCGATTTGAATAATGAATAATTCGCAATTGAATAGAGGAGAAAAGTAGGTATAAAGCTCATTGCGACTTAAATTTCAACCTATTTATAGCGGGCAGCACAGAAGCCCTTTATTTATAAGCTTAAGACTTATTCCAGAAGATAGACCCCCACATATTTCCCGTCTCTACTATTTTTCGTTTTTCATATCACAACAAGCGGTGGAAAACTTCGAGAATACTCTACCCACAGAAATAATTCATGCTCGACATTCGTATAATAAATACTTAATCTAGGATAAGGGCAGAACATCATGAGTTTAATTAATACATACAAAAATATATTTATAGTAGTATACGAAATGGATTACACGAGAATATGGTAAATAGTAAAAATAACCGAGCTTGAGTGTGTGTGTGAGAGAGATAAATTATATTTAGGATGTGATAAAATATTTGTTATCTCTAGCCAATAAGATTGTTAGTAGAAAAAGGCAAATTTAAATATGTATTACTACATGTATCTATTATACCTACATATCGTCGCCTTGTACTAAACATCACACTACAGTTACCGTGGAACTAGGTCGATTTGTGTAACATGTCCCAAGATATTTATTGTATTTTTATTATATTAGCATCCAACTTTTCGAGACTACGTTTTTGCGGTCTATTTCTACTGAGAAGCTGGTTGTCTAGAGTATTATAATGTACGGTTTGTTCATTACCAAATGTGTCAAAAATCACCTATTTGTGTAAAAATGTTACTAATTATGTAAAATAAATTATATTTATCGATATTATAATGACTACGCGTAAATTTATTAACCCTTATGCAAATTTTGTCCTGCGGTAGGTGATACTGAGAAAAAAAGTTGAATTTTCCACTAGAAACAACGACCGACAAGTTTTTTATGCAAAAAGTATGAAACAGCATTTTTCTTACAATTTGGGGTTGTTAAAAGGCACTCAGTATGACCTAACTCATACTTATCTTCTAGCAAAATATGGAAAAGAAAAAACACCTTGTATATCTGATTGGAATCTATTAGCAACAATAAAATATATTCACAATAACATTTTCTTTTGTTTATGATGTTGACTTTGCCTAACTGTCCTTCTTTTTAATTCCATGTCAATGCGTTATCTATATTTATAATTTAATGTTTTTTTCAAATACCTACTCTTTTATCTTGAACTTTCGGGCATATCATCACGTCCAATGCTTTTGATGGTACCGTGTTTAATCGTTTGTCGTTGTTGCCGTCAGGTTCTAACACTTCTAACAAGTATGTAAGTGCGAAAGTGACGCATAGCACGATAAATAGATAAAACGGGACCATCATAAGCCACAGAAAGAGATATGGATTTTAGTCAGTATTAACCTTGCCTTAATTGAGCTTACCGTGGGACTAGGTCGATTTGCGTGAGATATCCCATAATATCTATTTATTATTTGCATTCGGTTCTTATCGAGTTCGATTGTGTATTCACACAAGGTACCATTGGAACCATACCAAGCTAGAAGGTTTATGTGGAATCTTTCATTCACATTCACATCACATGTTTTGGAATCGATACCTATGAAGCTCCCAGGTGACATCTTCATATAACAGAGAGTGTGTTGTACCTAAATAATGCAGGTGAAATGATAAATGATATAGCCTTAAATTAAACAGATAGCAGCACTTGCAACTTTATCAGAATCATCATGGTGTACCTCATGCAGGTAAACTGTAGTTCGACTACTCGACGCTAGATGGCGGTTCAATAGGTGAGCAATTCTCAAAAAGTTTGTGGATCACGTCTCTGATATATAAATAGAAAGTTTGTATGGAACTTTCTTTTTTTGTTACCAGATTCCTATACATTTTCGGTAGCAAAAAAGGAATATTTGGGTCATTTAAATTTTTTTCAGTTCTTCGAAACTATCGCCCATAAAATCTTATCTTAACATTTTTTGTACTTTTGAACACGATTAACACGTTGACGCGAGCAACGTGTTTATACGTCTTTTTATAGAGGTAACGATATGACACAACGTTTAATCACGTTGAAGGTGAATACCTCATATTTTACACAACGGGGTAGAACGTCTCCTCCCCGTATAAAAATGCATTAGTGACGTTAAACCGCCACATCACATCAAATAATATAAGCTGCTACCGCGTCCTGGCATAGATGTTTTTAAGGTTCAAACAAGAGGCTGTTTGAATATGTGCTGACCACTCAAACAAAGGCACAACGTGTACAGACGTCTAGCTCCCACATTGTGTGCCTTACTTCGGTAGCCCTGTGCGCGTATTGGTGGAAGTGCGTGTACGCTGCTGTGCGGCGGGTGACTTGCGAACCGACCTATTTGGAGGGTATTTGGCTTTTCTAGATGAATCTACTAGTTGCTTAGGGCCTGGAACAGAGTGTCGTTGTCTTATTAAATGCATGACTGTACAAAACGCTTGTGGCTATTTAAGAACGATTTATTTTATTTGTAGATAAACTGACACCGCGCAATTATGCGATTTTTTGAGGAGTCATCATCGGGTGAAGGTGCATTCAGACCAAAAGAGCATTCGCTGTTCTATCCCCCGCTCTACGAAATCAATCAATCACGATTTGTGTAACTATCGAATTTCGTAGAGTGGGAGATTAGAATAGCGAATGTTCGCTTGGTCTGAATGCACCTTGAGATGTCTTCAGAGCCTCCAGATTCATTTTCGGACGATGGAGAGTATGCATCAGATCAAGATCGATAATACGATCCAACTAGGGATGGCAGTGAGTCAGATAGTGAAAGTCAGTCAGTCGAAAGGATTGTGGGTAAGAAAAAACGTAAATCAAAAAAGTACCACGGTCTCTAGTATTCGTTGCGAAGTTGACTCGAGCTCTGTATCATGGTCGGATACGTCCAGCCTAATACTTCAACTTCCAGTCATTGGCCGGAAAAAATACCCGTTCCGTCAAACTCAAATAACACCACTAATTATTTAAAATGCAAGATGCAGTAAGAAGAAGCTAAGGAAAGAAACAAGTCTGAGATGCAAAGGCTGTGAAAACAAACCAGCACTGTGCGCCATTTGCTTCGAAGAATGGCATAGCCAGGTTTGTGTTAGTTTTAGAATAAGAAGGTACTACCTGTGCCAAGTAAGATACATTTTGAGGAAGTTGTTGATTTTTTAGTTAAGGTAACATGTTATATTACTAAACAACTGTTTAGTACTTAAAAAAACAGCTGTGACTGTTGATTGTGATTAACTATTGTGATTCACAAATAAAACTAATTGCATTGTTGCTAAAAATATAAGACTAGTAATGTTGATCAATTGATATCTTTTGTCAAAGTCTAATTATTAACAATTTATACACATCAACGAATCTAATAATGAGCTTTATTCCTAAATAACCTTGTTTGACTGTCTTTATATCCAGTGTGTGTGATATAGTTAAAAATATATGATAGGAGGTAAAAAAAAATACCGACGTTTATTGCCGTTGTGATCATCTGCAAATAATTAGGTGTATATTTTGTGACACAACGTGGTGATACGCCTAACGTGCTTTGCCGTTGTGTCACAAAGTAACTAAAATATATTGTGCCATGTGTCAGAACGTAAATAAACGTCGAACGTATGTTAACGTTTTGTGTCACATCGCATTGACAATAATATTGAGGTTGTGTCACAACGTATCAAGACGTCACGTTATTTTGTATGAACAATTCTAGTGTCAAAATAGAATATCCTATGGAACGACCTGCTCGCGTCAACGTGAATAAAATCAGATCCTTTGCCTACGTACGAGAAAGTATAGCCATAAAAAAAATATCATAACAAATATAGAGTTACCCTGGGGACGAACCTTTATTTTCATACAAATGAGAGGGACACCTATGTCCGCTGGGTAACGGCACATAACCAAGTTATAGATATCAGATCATGATAAAAACACTGCATTATACAGCTACAATCTGTATTTTTTTTATATTATTATAGTATAATATATGCATTCATTATATTTAAAAATATATGTACACAGTTTATATTTCACTTTTAGTCGCAGTAGGCAAAATTTTGCGGCCTAAAAAAATTTACTGACCTATTTCATACAAACATTTTGGGACATTTTGGGAAATGTGGGTGGATTTTGCGTAGAATTATTGACCCTATACCAGCCTATACCAGCCTACCATATTTTATCAATGTCGAAGACGTGAACGAAATGGTAAGCATTTTGAGACATCTTACATACTTACTTAAATGCTAAGGTATCAAACAATCATAATTTAATAGAACCTTACATCAGAGGCCGGGAAAATGAGTATTTCCGGCCAAGTTTGTATACACGGATAGGTAACGAGGCCGGGAATCCGTTTTCACGCCGAGGCATGTGAGTGCTTTTCTCAAACATAATGACAATGTTGTCGAAATTAAAACAAAAGTTACTTTGCAGGCCTAGGCCTGAAAAGTGTTATGAAATTCCATTTCCATCCCAGTGAGTTACTGCGCCCTAAAACCGATACTTCCGAGTTTATTTTAAGGAACGTAAAGACAATATTTCATTGCATGTTTGAGAAAATTTGCTACCTGGGTACTACTTTCGTAAGAAAACCTTTGGTGAATCTTAACAATACAGTGCGTACAGTGACTGAATAAAAAAATTGTATTAGGCATATAAATTTTCAGGTAATAATTTCTAAAATAGTGAAGTATTTAGTAAACCCACAAGAAAATCTGTTTCATACAAATGGCAACATTGAATATGTACATTTTCCTCCTACAACCTTTAATCTATATCTAGGCAAGTCGTGCAGGTAAATCAATAATAAACAAATATAATGGCACAATCTTACAAAATTAGACTTAGCGGGTAAGTTTTATTAAGGCTTGTACTATGGGTAACTAGTAACTTAAGCGACAATGAGGAATAACCATAAATGGAACAAATATCATTTTGATAAAAGGGTCATTATTTTAAATTGGGACCCAAAATCATTGGCACAAAAATATGATACCAAAATATTGAATTGGTGTAAAAAACATTTATAATTAATATACCCCTTCATTCTTCCTAAACTACTCGTAATTTTTTGGAATATTGTATGTAAGAAGATCGTAACGCAGTGATTATTTCTCATTTACATATAAATGATGGGACTATCAGATTTGATAGCCTAATTGAACTTATTTCTTAACCAAACCATAGAAAATGAAAGTATTCCAAAATATTAATTTTATGAAGAAGTGACGAAACTTTATGGTCCCAAAATAAAATATTGGCTCAAATACACAAATAGATGTCCTCACCGGGATTCGAATACAGACTTCCAATTCTGCAGGCAAGATCATTGCTGAGTTACGGCCGTCAAAGGAGAGAAAGTTGTTAAATCATGGTCAGTATTATTTTATATTTTTCAAGTAGGTATATATATAATAGCGGGTGTAACCCAGTAACCTACAAAAGTTTGCAGCGAGTGCAGACCCTTCTTCGCTGTCTCGGACGCTAGACAACGTTAAAAATACTAATGATCAATTAATTATGAGATATACTGGTTTTGATGTATATAATTCGTTTATTTAGGTGACAAAATAATTGTACGTTTGGCATGTATTTCTGCAACACGATGTGATATATAGGTACAGTCAAGGGCATTAATATATATACACTTCTCCATACTGATCCCTTACAAAAGTGTCTATATATTAATGCCCTCGATTGTACCTATGTATTATGTTGACGTTTGCACGTTGGTTTATTGTCAACTCTTGGTAATATTACAATCTATCAGTACCTGTACCTACTTTCAGACTTCTATTAACAAAATGGCGATACAAGATAACAGAATAGCCAAATTCAAATTCAATTACTTTAATGTTAAGAAAAACACGTGTCAATAACATGTGTATACAAAATCACAAAATTAAAATACCTATTTACGATCTATAAAATTAACTTAATTCTAAAAAATGAAAAAAAAAAACATACTCACACAATGTCACACATTACACATTATACGCATTAATTAATTAAATAAAAAGAATTAAAAGCAAGCAAAACAAAAATAAAATAATCTAGGCATGTCAATAATCATTATAAAATCATTTGACGCTGTATGCTTTTTTCAATAAAATCGTCTTGACAAGATTGACATAATGCTCATAGGTCGCACCCGTTTAACCTCCGAACTCGGCTTAATATAAATTTTAATGCCAACAACTCGCAAAGAATTTGACGATTTCGCCAATCTGGCCTTATCATATCTTGCATATCTTATCCAGAAAAAAAGAGCGTCATCGTAAATCACCGAGTAGACCCCACCTAAAACATTGTCACAATCATCATACATGTACAGCTTATACGATACTACGTTGACATGTAACTTTCAATTAAGCCCATAATAACCTGCCATCACACTCCCGTGTCCCGTGAAAGTCCACATTTACGTAATTCTGTTTACGTAAATGAGGGTAATGTACTCTAATTCACTCGAATAATCATGTAAGAGCCACTTTTATCGAAACGAAGAATATGCTCACTCACGGAACGCTTTGAGGGGATTATGGGAACGAAAAGGATATAATATATAGGCGCAAAGGACAGGCAGGTACAGGACTCTCCATGTACATTTAATTATTTACGTTTGAGTCTAAATACTTCAATGATGCGGAGACTACGTACCTACCCATTTATTTCATTTGAAAAACTGGTCTTCTTTTGACATGATGCATGATTCATTAAACAAGTACCTACCGTACTAAAGTGCAGTTAATGAAATCGATTCAAATGGACCTTTTGCGTTCTTGTCACTATGACGATGAAAAATTATAGGATGAAATAAAAAAAAACACTGTCCATTTTTAGTGGTAACGGCCACTGAGAATATCCACAGACGGACGGATAAACAAACAGACAGCAAAGATATACATACTTGGCGAAACTATAACGATTCCGAGTTACTAAGAAACTCTAAAAAAAGGATTTTTTTTGTTATATGTATACTTACTTAATTTTGACCCCACAATTCCAAGACGGGGTTGAACAAGAGACCTTGTTCAACTTTAGGCATCCGCCGCGAAAACTGAAGTTAAGTACCAAATTATCGAACTCTGTCTTTTTCGGGATATGTACCTACGTCATTTAACATATATAATTCAGGTATGATGTAAGAAAAGAATACGTTAATGAGAATTTATGTAAAGGATTCAGCAGACCTAGCCTACATGCCACTCTGCAATCGTATACGATAAGCGATAAGTAATAAATGTATGAGAATGGCAGATTTGTACGAAAATTCACGTGACCAACATTAAACGCTTCCATACATTATTATGGTTAAGGTGCATGCAGAACAAAAGAGCATTCGCTGTTCTATCCCCCACTCTACGAAATCAACGAATCACGTCTGGTGTAACGATCGAATTTCGTAGAGTAGGGGGATAGAACAGCGAATGCTCTTGTGGTCTGCATGCACCTTTACGTGACTTAAAAATAATAAATCTTTATTTGACCAACATAGGTAAACAGGCATTGTGGAATAGGTTCACTATGTGGTGCCTTTCGGCATACAAATTGTAAGGGCATGCATGTCACTTTATTTAATGCTAAACTTAAATTGGGTCTTCCAAAAACTCGTTAACAGTGTAGTAAAGTACTTATCGACTAGTAATTTTTAGGGGAAGTTTTTTTATCGCTCGTCGTATAAGATTACAGTATGGCATCTTGGTTAGACCTGCTGTTCTGATATATTTTATATCCAATAAGACATACATCAAATGTCTCCCGAACACGTCACTAAGAAATAACTCACCACGAAACCGTTCCATTGAAAGCGAGATACAAAATGGCAATAAAACTTTACCATTTAGGTACGTAACCTACTTACGGCTTGGAAACCTCGAAAAGTTCGGGATGGGGGACACTGTCAGTTTCACCGGGCTGCATGCCAGAATGTCCTGAATAATGTGAAACTCCAATGCGAGGTGACAAAATAACTTGGACGTACTCTCTGATGTCACGTCTTCCGAACTAAGTGTCATCGTATTGAATTTGAGTTCATTTTAAACACTTGATCGCAATTATGTACATTCATATTTTAAAGACAAACGGGTCTTAATCACGTAAACTTACGTTAGGATATAACGATAAAAGTCAGGATATAATTAAACGCAAGTTTACGCGATTAAGACCCGTTTGTCTTTAAAATATGAGTGATAATCGTGAAAGTTTAAATCAATAAATTATGTACATTTATTATTATTATTATTGTCCTGACGATTCGGGGGTCATGCTACACCTGTCAAGAATGTGTGTAGTGTGATAGGTTTGAAAAGTGAGTGAAAATCGCGAGCTTACATTAATTTGGCGTTCATATTTACAACTCATAATAAACAAATTTATTAGGAATTCTTGTTTTGAGATACGTCCGTGTAGACGAAACCTCGTTATTTACTAAAAGCACGTTTGTCATGCTTCGGTGTGGAGTTCCATAGTTACTCTTCCGTCATAATTATGTGAGAGTTTCAGTAAAAACGTTTCACTTTGTTGGCTTGTACCTTTATAAGAACAATAATAAGCGCCCTTATGGCAAGCGAAAAAATGGGTATTGACTCGGAATTAAGAGCGATTTCCATTTTTTATAAGAAAATTTAACAAAATGATTGCGTCCATTTGGTTACGTTTTGAATACAACCTCGTATAGCGCAATAAAAATAATGTATAAAATTAGGGGAGCCTTTTTTTGCCGGACTACGATCAAACGAGCTCCTGATTTTGAATGGATATAATACAAAAACTCCTAAATCTGAAACGTAGGTTGGGAGTACTACCGTAAAAACAAATGCCCAATCAATTAACGTTTTTCATGGGTCTTTTCCAATAAAAAATAGTAAAGATGAATTGCACTATCGTGTCTATCTGTAAAGTGCATATAATGTAAGAATGAATGCGTAAGGTTTATTAGCCCCTCGGCTGAGAGCGCACGTGAAGGCTGTCTAATCGCGTCTGGGTGGCCGGCGGCGGGCGCCCCGCGATTCCCGCGAGCCTCAATGGGCGCGGGCGGCGCCCGAGCTAGTCGCGCCGCAAGCCCCGAAGGGGCCACACGTGTTCGTCCCCGCCACGCGACTTATGTAACCATCCACACGGTGAGTTTCCCTCTAACCTCCACCAACCCCACGTAACACCGAAATCGCGCGTGCGTTCGCCCGATCGCGTAGTGGCTCGATAGCGAATCGCGTTCGGCTAACACTCGTTGTGCAATAATCGTCAGCTGGAGTGACATAATCGATGCAGTAAGTACCGGTGATCGAGTGCGAATATTGGCATGCGGCAGGTGCGTTATGTAACGGGACCCCTGCCTGGACTCGAGGCAACCAGCGGCTTGATAAGCCGGTCTAATTACCGTTCTTCTTAAATATATCAGTTTCCTGTTTAGAACATAAAATTGACTAGCAATCTTTTAGTATGGGATCAAGTTAATGCATAACAATATCAATTATTGTTATTTATTTTCCTGTATGTATACGTACTCTTTGCGAGCTCCAAGATACAGGCTCAGCCTAGTTTGGAGTTCGCCGGACATCATTTGTGATTTTTTTTTTTAAATATTTTTTCTGCAAATAAATTTACTCTTACTCTTACTCTTACTCTTACTCTTACAATAATGTCTGTTTTGATATTAAGACGTACCTATCCTATTTAATTAGGTTATGATATCCAAAAATACTCTTACTAAAAGTAGGTAGGTATCTAGATACAAAGTTGCTGCTACAGTAGTCTATTCAAAAGCAAGTAATGAGGGACGGAAGGCGAAAAGGTTCACATGCACTGCCTAATTGGAAGGTCGAATGTGAAGAATTCTGCCCGCTCATAGAAGGTACTGGCAGATTTCCGGTTTTTTATTAAGATATTTTTCGCATATTCATTTGAACGATGTATTTACAGCCCAATACAGGTAGATTGTGCTGCGAGTATAAACCGTTTTGTTATTCTACACATTCCACAGATCGATAGAACCGTATAATTTACTTAATAGACGACCGAAACTAGTCCGCCAATAACACTTTTTATTCACGACAGGCCTTTGCCCTGGGATTTTTGATTACTTGCTGATCTTTTATTTAGCAAACAAAAGCAGTAACTCGGCTCCACTGCTGAACATATACCAATATTGGTTTAGTTATTCCTGCCTTACTTGACCTAAATCTTACGAGATTTCCCGCTAAACCTAGCTCTACAAAATTGTTCGTGTTCTTGTATAATACGGGTTTATAAGTTATTGCGCTACTTGTTTCTGTTTTTGCTATGAGTATCTACTTGAAAGTTAACGCAAAATATTAAATATGGGCTAAAGAAATAGTGAGAATATTTTATTATTTACTAACTTAAATTAAATTCGAAACTATACAAATACATCCGTGTTAATATATATCCATGAATATGAATTATTGAGGTGGAGGTTATTAATCCAATAATAATATGCAAAATATGCCGTAAAAACGGAAACACATATTTTTATTGATCTTGTGTGTATTTCGTTTAGTCCAATTTCAGTACATTTATATGGAAGCTTAGAAACTGTTGGACAAAAAATCAGACAAGGAAAATAACCATTTATCATGATACTGTTGGTGACAGAAAAGCGACGTCGCTTTATCTATACTTTTGAGAAGTGATCTACAGACCGTTCGTTTAAGAAATAGAGATCTCGATATACTTGGACCTGGTTGTGACGGGATTTTGTTGAACTGAAACATGCGGTGATGGATCAAAGTTAGTCTTCTTCGATATTTTCCGAAATACATGTGTGTTGTTACCATTGCCGGTAAGCATTTAGTCACGTACCAGACGTACCTATTACTCGAACAGAAAATGGTTCTAAATAATTAGGGCTACGCTGACTATCATGTATTACAAAAATAATTAGTATAATTGGCTTTGACTTTGACAAGACTAATCGCATTTGGTACTACAAAAACGGAGTCACTTTGTTAAATTTCTCACATTAGTATCGTCCAGCTTAAAGTTTGGCGTTCTTATTTTCATTTCTATGACTTTTTTTCTGATGGTCATGAATATGTTCATTTTATAATATTATCAACCAAAATTGTACGTTTAACGATCCATTATTTCACAACACAAATAATTTCCAAATGAATAATCTCGTAACAATGTAGTATCACGTAATTTGACAATCAATTCGCTTATGGTTTCCTCCCGCCTCACTAATTTATCCTACTAATGAACCCCTACATCAACTACATATACTTACAATAATATTTAGGGGTCGGTAACAATGGCGGTCTTAGGGTCCATTGTAGCCTTTAAGGCGGCGTTAAAGACGAGTCGCATCTATTCATGCTATTATTTACATCGTCTTAGCCATGATGTGGTATAAAAAAATTAATACTAGTAACCTCACGCTGAACTTAAGTATATTTGTACAAGAACAATAATAATCAATACCTTATCAATTACTTTCTCAGCCTCTGTAGCCTAAGTGCTTAGTAACCCTGCCTACGAAGTAAGAGGTTCCAGTTTCGAATCCCGGCGCGGGTATTATTGTGTATTTATTGTTACAAATATTCCTTGGTCGTGGCTGTCTATGTATTTATCTATTACACATACAGTTGTTGGTACCCAGATCGCAAGCTTTAATTGAGATTACAGCGCCAGTGAGAATTGTCGATTTGTGTAAGATTGCTCCAGGATATTTATTTATTTTAATAATTGTGATACCTACCATAAACAATAATATCTAATAGCGACATAAATGTATTGAATAGAGAAAAATACATGTGATTGATAAACTAAAACTGTCCATGTAATTTTGAACCCGACTGAACAAGATTAAGATGATGATGATTTGAACAGTTAAATAGATAAAAATTTAGTTTTAGACTATATATTATGAGAAATAGGTAGTTGTCTCTTACTTTACGTGTATAAGGGTTTTGTAACCCTTATCATATATTTAACAGGAAACAGACGAAACTTGTTTTCATCTATTGAAGTTTTACGAATAAGAGGGTTAAGACTGTAAAATTTACCCCAGAAAATTAATCTTGGGTTGCTCACTTTACGTTTTATGGAAGCGTTTCCGGCAACACATAAAAGTACGCGCGAACATTGTCGCTCGCCGGCTGAGCCACCATAAAACTAGCAATTACGCGATTAGAAGTGATTAACGAGAACAATTATTTACAAGCTTATTTTGCTAAGTGAGCAATTCGCTAAAAGTTTGTACATTTGGATCAGGGTCATTGTCAGTCCGAAAAACAAAAGTTGTCGGTGGTCAAAAGTTAACAGCTTTTATAAATCTATGTTACGATTTGATTGCATAGGGATATATACCGGGGAACCTAGTTATACCGTCAATTGTTTTATCAAAAAAATTGTACAGGAATTCCTTAACTTTAGGTATGTCCACCGAAAAGACGATAACCTAAATCTCACAATGACCTATCACGTCAATGATACTGAGCAAGATCCACCACATGTCCCAAACTGTACCAATGAGTTTGTATAGACGTTTCCTTTTTCGTTACCACATTCCTATACATTATGGATTTAATGGTAACAAAAAAGGAATATTTCAACAAGAAGTGATCCGTGGCAAAGGTAGTGTTAGTTTTTGACTTAATTGAACTTAACCCTCTATTGCAGTCTTCCATTCTTATAGAGGGATATTCGTGCATTCATCTTACATAATTCTAATCCTACACACACATTCACATCCACACACTCATTTACACATCATACATCAATTTACACTCGCACTCACTATGTTCATCACACACAAATATAAATTTAAATGTAAAACGTTTGGCATTTATCTGATCTTACTGTTTAGAATATAAAAATATTAACATCACTCTATTTTTAGTGTCCTTATTTAATTAATAGTTACTATAAGACTGCATGCACTTTGTTCATATGCCGCATTGTTACAGGCAACCTCTCAATGTTTTTGATTTCCACGATACAGGCTTAGCCTAGTGTGGGAGTCACTGTCAAATTGTGAATCGACCTTAAAACTTTTTTCAATAAAATATTTTTACTTTTTTTTTTTTTTTTTAAATGTACAAACTTTTTGATATATGCTGAAATATGTCTGGTATCATTATTATACTCGATCATAGTTTTGGTCATACACAGCTGTACAGTAGAACCCGCTTAATACGATCACGTTTGATTCGATTTCCCGCATGATATGATGTTTTTCACGTGTCCCTACTTTTTATGTGTTGTCCTATATTTTTTCAAATACGATTTATCTTTTCCGTTATCGCTTATCGCTTTCTGTCCAACCTTTATTACGTATAAGGCGTATACGCAGGCATATGAAAAAACTTGAAGCCGTAGATGTCACTCTAGATTTTTTTTTCGACATTCGTTGTTGCTTTATTGGCATAACTAATTTTGGAAATTCTCTTAAATTGTCTGTAAATGTCACATAATAGTACCTACATTACGACACAAGTGCGAAAAACATGAAATTCGAAACGAGTGGCGATGTTTTAAAACACGACCGATAGGGGGACTCGTGTCGAGTTACGAATTTCGTTTTTGCACGTGTCTCGTACGACGTTTTTTAGTAGAGATGGCCCTCCGAAGTTACAAACCTGACGTAAAATGACACACTTCTCGCACTAGAGCCTAAAAAATACACCATATGTACTAAAAAATATATTAACCCTTAAATCGACAACGACACTTTTTTTGAAAAAATACATAAAACTATAGTTTTTATGCCTATTTATATGATTTTAAATAACAGAAAATTAATTAAAAAAATCGCTTATGGATAGTTTTTCAGAAATCATATGTCAAGTATGTTGCACGTTGCCAACTATGCAGTGAATAGGTATTGGGCTTGAACGTCCAGTATTTTTGCCATTGCCAATTGTACGGTTAATTTAGTTTATTATATTTTTATTTTTTTTTTACATATATTATATGAAACAAGATATTTTATGTCAAAATCCTTATTAAAAAACTTATAATTTCAATAAGTAAGTAGTAATATCTTAGAACCTGTGGACTACAAATGAAAAAAAAGGGACACTGAAATTCAAGGCTGACATAGAATAATATAAGTTTTTATAAATGGTAAATATAAATTCTCGTGGTTCTATGTCAGCCTTTGATTTCAGTGTATCTTTTTTCCATTTGTAGTTCACAGGTTCTACGATTAAGGTTCACAATTTAGTAAAATCAATGCATTTAGAGCGGTTTAGTTTACTTGGCTCATGGCATAATCAACAGCGATGTCCGAAACCGAATGATGTCCTTATCATACGGGAAGCAAAACTTTTTTCAGATTGACTTTTGTTTACATGTTTGTTGGACTTAAATAAAATAAATTAAGTCACTCCAATGAAAAATCAATACTGGGAGTCACTGAAAATATGCTGTTTTCTGTACTGCTGTGCAGCATCTTCCTCGTCTAAGTTTTCGGCATCTAGGAAACTTTTTTTGGACTTGAAATCACACAGCTTTATTAGAAATACATTACATAAAAATAATATATAAAATAAATAATAATTCTTTGATATATTGGGCAGCAAAAGCTCATTGAGTGCGAAGATCTATTTCGTTAGTACCTACGTCGTTATGAGTAGTATGTAAAAAAAATGGCCATATAGCGATATTATGATATAGATGTTATTGCAGGTCACTTAGTACTGGTTTTTACATAAAAAGTGTCCCATTTTCATTTAATTTGAGTGGTTTTACTCGAAATTATAATGTGTTGATGAAGCACGGCAACACTGGCAACGAGAAAAATACTGGACATAGTTAAAACACCGTATCATTGGCAACGGGAAAAATACTGGACATAGCAACAACAACATAAAACATGGCGTAGTTGCCAACGGGAAAAATACTAGACATTCTATTTTGCAAGTAATAAACTCATTGATGAACTGTGTTAGAAGTTTCAAGTAAACAGAAATATGTACTTCAAGTATTTAGTTAAATAGATGTGCAAATTAAACAATACCTTATCATACAAAATTACGAAAAAAAAATTTGTTAACGTTAGGCTGGGCGACGTGTCCTTCCCAATTGGGTATCTTGGCGGCGATTTATGACAAACTAGCGTTTCTGTTGGCTCGACACATTTTTTTTCAGAATAATAATCATTATGCAATACACTTACACTGCTTAGTTTTCGCTTCAGCGTTTTGGTTTCTTGTGTAGATTTTTGTATTTGGGATGTCTAGTATTTTACCCGGTATCGAATTAAGGGTTAAGCAATTTATGAAGATTCGAAAAAGCCTCTTGCTAGGCTTACGTGCTTAAAAAAATATTTCACATTAATTTTAAACTGACAATAGTCCGATTTTCTAATAGCTAGTTCATTTTATTATAATGATATAGCTCCCCATAGTTTTATACATATTTAATATGATTTATTTACGCAAAACATTAAATGCTATTAGGTATACCTTTCTGCAAGAGTTCACAATCAATCATCCAAGTCTTTGTTTCTTAGAACGCCACGCCATAGCGATAAAAACGTTAGGTGGGTAAATAAAAAAGTATTTAGCATTATGTCCATTATATTATTATAGATAAATCATGTACGGTATTTACACATACATGGGTATAATACGGGGTATGGTACGCATACAGACCGTATAATGTTTCCTTCGAGAACTTTTTTGTGTTCGATTGTTTATGGTTGGTACAGGGAAGCTTTTAAGGTTAATCTGTAGCTTAAAAGCTTTATCATGATTATAAAATTAGTGTAAGATATACTAACTATGATGAAATACTTATTCATTGAAAATGTTCTCAAAAATGGAACGCATATAATGGGGTCAAAATTCTTTTCGTTGTCTTATTTTGTGTCTTTAAAAAAACGTGAAACAGTTGTGATATTTGTATGAGATGATGTTTTGTTTCTAATTTTTGATGTATGGATTAAAATCTAGCGCGAAAAAGAAATACAAGTGCACCGGATTTTTTTTATATACTGAGTCGAAACAGCAACTAAAAGCGTGACAGAGTGGTATGAAACAAGACAACAAAAAGAATGTTGACCCAATTATTTAAACGTCCGATTTGTTTTTTAGTAGGTACAACGATAAAATATTGTAAAATTAAGCCGTTAGCCAGTAGGTATATAATATCAAAGATTTTGCCAACATAGTACTTATTTATAAATTCTAATAGTTACATAATAATTACTAGTATATTGTAATACATAGCCACTATTTGCCAGACGGTCGATGTCGTTTATTTCCGAGAAGAATAAAATACCAAGCAAGTGACGTCGTTCGCCCGTGATAAGACGTAATTTATTGCACCAAGTATTCGGTAATGGGTGGTCCGAAAATAAATTCCCTCACACGGTCACAACATAACGATCGGTGTCTTAGCAAGGCCGGTCGATTAAGCCGACTAGTTTTTGCTTATTATAAACAGGATTCGCGCCCGCGAGAAAACAGCATAGCAAACCTTAGGATTTTTTGCAAAAGTACCTAATGAAGCGGCATTTAAGTTTTTTGCCAATTTTGTAGTCAGAATACTAAACATATACAGGGTGTTTGGGATAACGATGTAGAAATTTCTGGAGGTGGTAAAGGAGACTAATTGGAAGAGTTTGAACTCTATTTACCTTAGTCCAATATGTGACAGTTTTTTTTTAAATAAAAAAAAAATGAACTCACACTTGCCTACTAACTACAAGAAACTTATTTATGTTTGGTGACGGCGTTCAACAATTGATCGACGATAACTTTTAAACTGATTGCTATTTTGTTGTACTTTTTTTTGTAATCAAAACCTAGAAAATCAAGCATGTTTTTACACGAATAGGAAGACTCATATCCCGACTACTTTTTTTTTCACAGGCCGATAAAATTTAATTTACTGTTAGAAATCAGTAATGATGAACTAGAAAAATTATAAAAAAAAATGTTGTGTGTGGCAAGTGGGAGTTCAATTTTTATTTATTTATTACTCAACTAATTGTTATATTAATTATAAAAAAAATCAATGCTATTAATTGCATATTTTGTTTTAAATTTAACTTTTTAAGTAAATTTTTGGTATAAAACTAAACATTTTGAAAAACGTGATTTAAAAAAAAAACTGTCACATATTGGACTAAGGTAAATAGGGTTCAATTCAAACTCTTCCAATTAGTCTCCTTTACCACCTCCAGAAATTCCTACATCGTTATTCCAAATACCCTGTATATTACGATATATATGTACATATACAGGGTGGTCCAAACCTTGACGTCAAAAAATTTTTTTTAGGTTCCCTACGTCATGGGCTATCAGAATATACCCCATGTATGTTAGCCGATTTTTTGTACTTTTCGAGTTATGAATTTTTGAAAAAAAAATTTTTGAGAAATTCTGTAATGAAGAAATTTATTGATAAAAAAAAACTATTGGGTTTTTTTAATATTTTCTTTTTGTAAAAGTATTACTACAAATAAAGCATTTACTGACAAAAAAATTTGCGTCCTCACTTTGATACAAGTAGGATAAAAAATACCAAATTCAAAAATTTTACGTTAAAAATGCATCAAAATAGCATTAATGTACGTAAATAAAAAAAATAAAACATATCCCAAGGATTTTTGGTAATGTAAAGACTGCCCTAGACCTTAAACCTTCGTAAAAGCAAAAAAAAAGTGACACTTAATAATGAGGATTTTTCGGAGTAGTCGGTCAAATAAACTTAAAAAAGCTTGAAATTTTAAAGTAGTAAAAAATGACTTTAATAACTACACAAATTGAGTTTTCGTGGTATTTTCTGTCTTTGTTTATTGATAAGAACAACAAAAGAGACGAAATTTCACTTTATTTTTAAATTAAAAATTTAGAATTTTTTTTTAAGTTTATTTGACCGACTACGCCGAAAAATCCTCATTATTAAGTATCACTTTTTTTTGCTTTTACGAAGGTTTAAGATCTAGGGCAGTCTTTGCATTACCGAAAATCCTTGGGATATGTTTTATTTTTTTATTTACGTACATTAATGCTATTTTGATGCGTTTTTAGCGTAAAATTTTGAATTTGGTATTTTTTTATCCTACTTGTATCAAAGTGAGGACGCTAATTTTTTTGTCAGTAAATGCATTATTTGTAGTAATACTTTTACAAAAGAAACTAGTTAAAAATCCTAACAGCTTTTTTTTTATTAATAAATTTCTTCATTCCAGAATTTCTCAAAAAAAATTTTTCAAAAATTCATAACTCGAAAACTACAAAAAATCGGCTAACATACATGGGGTATATTCTGATAGCTCATGACGTGAGGAATCTAAAAAAAATTTTTTGACGTCAAGGTTTGGACCACCCTGTATATCGTAAATGTATAATATACAAGAATAGCCTATTTTTCTACTCTTCCTATCTTTGATATATTAGCGGCTTTTGCAGTGTTGAATTCATTGATTGAAGATTGATGATGCAGCGTCAAAATAGTGGACACACTACTACGATCGCCAACCTGCTTGGCGATTACGGGCTACCTCCTAATGCGTCCATACGCATAGGTACGTAAAAGGATGATGATGTGAATGTTAAATATTAAAAATCACATAGGTACTTAAGTAGCAGAATCATAGAAGGTGTATCAACGGTCAAAAATTCTGATAAAGCAATATTTTTCATGCCGAATTTTTGACACGCTTTGGTTTGTTTCGGATTACGGATTTTGTATATTTATTTTATTGGCTGTGAAAGGAATACGCACAAAGGCGACGAAATGGAATTGTGATTTAATAATTCCCAGAATCAACTTTTTTGTTCGACATTCGCTGTTGTGTTTTCATTTTAATTTGACGCCCTCTCATCGAATTACTCCGGCGTTGAGAAGGCAGTGAAAATGGTTCGCGGTTCCATTATAAATTGATTTTATTAAGTTTCGGTGGTGGGATAAATGATCTATCTATCTCGTCTCGTCCATCGTATCCTTTTTAACTATTAGTCAATCATTTGCAATGTGGATGAGCCTTAAGTAATGTTTTTATGAATACATAGCAGAAAGAGCAATACAGAAACTATAAATATAATTAAACGGTTAATCTCACGTGTATTTAGTCACTACGCGCGAAAGTCAAAGTCAAACTATTCTTTATTCACAAGTAAGCTTATTAATAAGCATTTTCGAATCGTCTGACATTATCAAGATAGAAAAAAAAATACTACTGGTTCTAACCCTACACCGTTCCTGAGAAGAACCAGTAAGAAACTCAGGTGGACTTATTTTTTCGGAGAGCCTAGCGCCGCGCTCGTGAGTCGCTTGGCGTGAACGTTGGCTCAGTGTTTGATAATGAAAATTATTTATATTTATAGTTATTGTGTCTCACGAAAGTTTAAATTCAAATGCAGAAACTTTACCGTTTCGTCATGTTACCTGCCTTCCAGTATTATCACGGACTCTTTGGCAAAAACTGTTAAGCATGGGTATAATAATGTTGACTTAAAGTTACATATTAGATACACAGACCGCTCCAGCAAAGATTTGAAAGTGTTAATAATGGAATAACATAAAAGTTGTAATTGTTATGATAGTGAATCAATACTTTTGACAAATATATTTTCATATTGAGTATCCAAAAACGCGGTCATATTAAGAAATCTTGTTTTGCGAGGACCTTGAATCATACAATATTATTATGAAGTATACATTTTTATGCCACCTAATTAACGTATACTAAATACAACATCATAAATAACTACATATATGTAAATTATAAATATTAGATGTCATATACCAAAGAAAAACAACCAAGATCACCTATGTCCGAGGTGGGGATCGAACCCACGTACTCAGCTTTCGCGGCTGATGCCTGGCCTACTACCGCGAAAATCGAAATTCGTAAATTTCGAGGCTTTTTCTCTGTCACTCAAATAAACGTAGGCGTCATTAGAGTGAGAGAGACAAATCCTCAAAATTTACGAATTTCGTTTTTCGCGGTAGGGCCGCTGTACGGCTGATGTCGTTGATAAATACATATATGTATTTATCAACGATTACAATTTACACGACTAAAAATAATTTGAATGAATAAGTAACATAAACATTATTTTCTTCGTTTAGTTATTTATGAACTAAAACTATGAAAACTGATTAAATCACGTATATCAATTGATAAATTATACCTACTATGCCTCCGAATACTTTACAGGGTCCATGCCGTTCATGGTCTACGGGTGATTGACAGTGGATATTGATATAATATAATATCTACTTCATCAAAATAGGACAAAAAATACAAAACGACCCACTTACCTACATAATATCTTAAACCAGAGACCATATATTTTAAGCTTTATTAAGCTAGCCAAATTGGTTAATTAAGCTAGTTATTACAAATGTTTCGAAAATAAAGATAAAAAGTAATAAATAAAGTAACCTGTGCCGGTTCTGTTATTAACTCATTATCTTTAATGTATAACTAAACATATACCTAACTATATACTCTTACTTTAAAACCTAAAGCTGAAGATATGTTCTGCAGTGTTTCAAGTACAAAAGCCATTTGTTTTGTCAAAGCCGGAAATCTAGACCTTCCCAAAACTTAGGCTTTAAAGTACGAGTTACAATGAAAGTGGCTTTAAACAGAAACTTAATGGTAGCATCATTCATTTGTCACAGCGTTTACGAACCGTTCCGGTGAGTGACACGGCCCGATGCTCGATACACCCGTTTCAAATAGGTATTTGCCGGCAGCCGGCTGTCGCGAGTAATATCGAGTGAGACAAGTCTTTTGTATACGAAATGCGAGCAGATGACATGTTCAGTGTAGGAATGATTTATTATTTTATCGAGAAGGCTTTTGCTGACTTAGTGTATGTGGGACAGTGACGTTCATGTTTTTTACACTGTGTATTTCATACAGGCGAATGATTTATCCGGTATTTCCTCATAGGAATCGTAAAACAGTGTTATAAATAATGAACTCGTACTTAATATTATTTTTATATTCCGGCTGGCCTACAATTCCAATTCAAATTCAATTACTACAATTTCTGTAGAAATCGATATTTATAAATAGGTTCACTAATCTCGATATCAATCGTCATTAAAATAAACGTCCGTATGAAATTCACGTGCTGTATTTGCTAGAATGAGTTTTTTATTATGATATAAACAGTAGTATCGACTGAGTGATAAAATAAATACATGATTTTTAAGTTCTATTGCTGCGACGTATCTCAGTCTTGGGGTCGATTGTAAAAAAAAAATACAAAATTAAAGGCCTTAAATCAAAACAAAATTTTACGTCATAATTTTTGTATTACGAAGTTAAATTTTGTGTAACAACTTTGAAGGCCTTTGCCCGTAGGACACAAATATAGGCTGAATAAAAAAAAACAAATTTTGACGCTGGAAAAGGGCGACAAATTCAAATTTCGAACGATCAACACAACAAACCTATGTATTTTTAATTTGCCACCTTTTACTACTGCCGAAGGTTGTTGGCCAGATTATACCACATAGTTTGTATGACTAACTTTCGTAACACTATTGACAATATCGTGATTTCTATTTTTATTAAGGCGTTAATTATGTAAAAAATTTCGCAATAGACCCCTTATCCCCGTTCGATCGGATTGATTAAAATATGTGTCAGGGTTTAGGGAATAACAATACATTTTTGTATAATCAAGGCAAAAATACAATATTTTTGTAAATGCCAATATTTGAAGATAACTTCAAAAATGCCTTTTTGGGCAAAGAAGTCTATTTCAGGTTCTCAGTTAAGTATAATGTTTTAGTGTAGGTACAGAAATTCCATAACAATCTTGGCTAAAGATAGTCTAAAGGCCACAGCGTGGGTAGCAGTCCAATAAGACTAAAACGGTAAATGGAACGCTTCAATTCTGTGGAGAATCTATGGCTTGCCATTTAATTTTTAACGTCCCTTTAACGTTAATGTTCTGTGATAAAAATTGAATTAAGCTGCAAAATCCTAAGCGATCATTTTTACGAGTTCAGGTCCTTGTTTAAGCGACGCTTACTGGGGTTTTGCTGGAGAAAATATCAGGGAAAGAATACTTTTTTTTATAAGCTATAAAATAATAGTGTTTTAGGAAATTTATGCTTATAATAATATCTCCAGGTGAAAATTGCAAATCGTTACCTTAATCAGTAACAATACCTTCAGTCGCGGCCGGAGGTGCTTCAGGACCATCTCACCCCAAATAAAGACTCGCATTTTATTACACTACGACTTAAAACAGTTACAAAAAAACCGGCCAAGTGCGAGTCGGACTCGCGCGCGAAGGGTTCCGTACAATTATCAATTTATTATTAAAAAAATACAGTTAAATCAACCTACCTCAAAAACTATAGGAGATAATTTAATCAAACTAAAAATCGTTGATAGAGCTTATTAATGTGCATAACATATATTTTTTTTAGAATTTTATATCGCGTAGATTAAAAAATAGAGGGGGGGGGGACACATTTTTCAGACTTTGAGAGCTGATATCTCGAAAACGATTTGCTTAAATAAAAATGAGATTAATAAACCTTCATGTCATTTTCAAAGACCTTTCTATTAATTCCCCACACGCTTATATACAACTAAAAATTTTTTTTTATCCCTCAGTTACATGTATGGAGGACCCCCACCCCAATGGTTTTTTTACAATTTAGTATCATAATCCTGTAGCGGTTTATACAATACATAACCTTACCAAATTTCGTTACTGTAGCATTTATAGTTTCCGAGTAAATCGGCTGTGACAGACGGACAGACGGACAGACGGACATGACGAATCTATAAGGGTTCCGTTTTTGCCATTTTGGCTACGGAACCCTAAAAAACGTGATACTGAATGTTAACCGATTAATATCCAAGATCATTATGTGTATTTAGAATGAATCGATTTTCAAAATAGTAACAAGGCATTATACAGTATACACCGTGTTTTTATTGATTTCCCGTTAAATTAAAGGGAAGCTTATTTAGGTCAAAAATAATTAATTTCTCTAAGAAACTAGTATCATAACTCTTACTGTTATTGAGTTATTAAAAAAATAAGTTTAATGACTGAACAAGCGTATTGCAACCTTTATTACATCCTAATGCTACTTATTTTGACATGTGCCGTCAGTCACTTGAAATTAACTTTTGTGTTATTCTTAAAGTTCTCTCACACTTATCCTTTCATTTATTATGTATGAAAACGAAAAAAAATGTTTAAAGCTATATACCAGGTAGCTCCAATTAACGTACCAAGCAGCCTGTTAAATTTAACGGAATTAACAAAAACACGGTGTATAAACTTGCAAATACACTATTTGATAGATCGCTGCTCGAAATATTGATGGTACTTATCTAAATGCATTCAAATTGCTATACATATGAGTATAATCTGCGGTTTTGGCAGCTTACCAGCCCACTTCATCAGGTAAGCATAATGCCGTAAGGCTTTGAATTTTAAGCGCATACCTTCAGTTTATTTCCGAAATCCGAGCGAAATAGGCCGCCTATTCATACTTAGTTGTCTTAAATAGTAAGCAACGTTATGTTAAGATAAATAATACAATTATGAAATATTTTACACTATTAGTACGTTAGTCATATACCTACACTAATGAGAATAGGTCTAAAAATATATTACCTAATCTAATATTTTGTAATTTGAAACACACTATATTATTCACTTGAAAAACATAAAATATATTCCAATAAATACAATTTATTCCTAAATTTTATTTTCATGAAATTGCCTTTTATTCAATTGATACTTAGTGGAAAAATATTTTCGTGTTTAATTTATTTCCTAGAACCTTAGGTAAATACTTGTGTAGCGTCAGAAATGCAACCTAAAATGAACAGACACTTCGCCTCAACAAATGAGAATAACTACTTACTCAGAAATCGCTTGCGTGAGACCGAACCTTTTAAACCGAAACACGCCAGTAAAAAGTGGCAAGAGAACAGAGGAAATGTACTGCTTACTCCGCGAAACTAAAAGAGTAGTTCAATTTTGAAGACGTTGTTGTGATGAAAATAGGGCTTACATTTGAATGAATTATAAAGTATCGCTGCTATCCTTTTAACCTCTGATCCACAGGAATCAATTCATGGCAATGTCGCTTTTCTTTCACCCTGAATAAGGGTGATTTTTCGGTCAAGTGAGTGTTGCAAATACGAGGTTTATTAAGTATAGCGGCCATATGCGAGATCCGAGGTGGTTAAAGAGACAGGGAAAATCGTTATTCCTGTGGCTCTAACGAGCGGTAAGCTCTCGGCAAATTGTCAGGGAGGGTAGGGAACAAGCTGGATGGAACGCTATAATGGCTCGCCGGAGCATGCGATGTTTCTTACGACAATATATGTGTTAGTTTTTAGTAAAACGTCCCACTTTGTCGCTTACCATAAAGACGAGATTTCCTTGTATCTTCATATGAATAAACAGATAAAGCGGCTTTATGGCAAACGACAAAGTGGGACGTTTCACTAAACTCATTCACATATTATGAGAAGGGAATCTTTTAGCGTGACAAAATTAAATGTTTTTTAACAGGCTTTTATTAGCTTCACTTGTATTGTAACTAATTATGATTGTAAGAAAATCTTGAAATCTTAATAGGACCCACTTTCCGGCCTTCGTTTAGGATGAAATTTAGCACACGCTCCGAGTTCTGATGACAATACATGACTTGTTAAGAAACGTCGTTACAAATCCAATATGGCGGCCTCCTAATGATGGCGGACTGCCTGCTTAAAATCCACCCCCATGATATATCAAAAGAAAGGGTTTGCTGCCAGGATACGAAAAGCGTTTTTTTAACAGTTTTTTATTTTATTTTGAAGATTCGTTTTTGTTCGTTACGAGGGAGAACGAGGGAATCATTGGATTTGACAGTTGTAACACTCTTTACTCATCGTCAATAGATTGCAAACTACTTATCGGCGATAGTGCAATACCGCGTAACTAACAAATTGAAGTAGGATTAATTAGAGTGTCAATTGTTTGATATTTGAACTCTATCTGCTTTGGTAGTTACGCGGTATTGCACTATCCCCGACGTTATGTAAGAAACCTTGTTTTCAAAATGTGTTTAATTTTTAATCTAAGTAATTGAATAGGTACCTAATTACCTACTGCTAAATCCAACTTTTATCACTACACTAACTACTCTTATTATTGCATTATTCTATGCTGTAAACCATCTAAGCATATGTCACAGTATACACCAGTAATTACTCTTCTAACAAATGAACGCCGCGCGGCCACGCACACAGGCGCACTACACGCACGCAGCGAGTACATGCAAATTGGGATAATTTGGGATAAGTCAGTTGGGGTCGGCCGGCCGCGCAGCGCGCTTTGTGTCGTATTGCGTTCGAGATAGAAAATTAAAAAAATGACATCAGTGCCGAACACATTACGGTATTGTAATGTTTTAATGATTCTGTGCATGAGACTAACGTATGCGGAGTGAAATTTGCACAAATTTTGAACAAGTAAAAACAAAATAAAAAAATTAAATTTAACTTGTGTCTCAATGCTAAATTAATTTGTATACAATTGTTAATTAAATTGGATAGTTTTGTCGGGTTTGGCATCTTTCTTTAGAAATTATGGCCAATTGAGTAGAACAATGTCGCACAACTGCATGTATTTTCCACAAGACACATTTGCTAAGGCCAAAATCGACGATGATTCTGATTTTTTAGAAGAAGGCAAGATTTGAAACACTGTTTTATAAAAATCTCGCATTCTTTTCGTTTCCAATAAATGATATTAGAAACCCTAGTGTAATGTAACAATTTGGCTACAGCCACTTTTCAGAAAGAGCTCGAATAAAGGAAATTACGTTAACCCGAATCACAAAATCGAACAGGGAGCTCAGAAATACTTCTAAATATGACAACAAAATTGATGAAAAACATCCTCAAACCATGGGCATTACGAAACATAAACAAAGAGCAAGCCTATCAACACGGAAAATAAAAATAATCAACTTTGAAAATATGACTTCGCCATTTGATCAAAAAGTGTAAAAAACACTGCTTTTTCAGTAACGGATGTCACGGTGAACGACTTATAGCTAATTTCAATTAAATATTTTTAGCATAATAAGTAAGTATCAATAGACCAATTAACAAGAATATGAAATATAATGAGCAAAGGATTTTTATTTAAAAAGTTTTCCTACAGAAGATAAAATTAGAGGCAAGAAAAATGCTAACATTTGTTTTTTCGACATCAATGGATAAAGTATCATAAAACTAAAGTTATACACTTTGGATTCAAGTAGTTTTTATCTTGCATGAATACTTGTTAAAATCGATATTAAAAAACGTACATGTTCAAGAAAATAATAATGATATCATTTATTTAATATAATATTAAACTTTGTGCAGATTTCATTCCGCATACGTTAATCGATACCTAAGGTACATAATATTTAATATTATTTTTCATAATCATCAGTATTCAATACTGATGCAATGTCATGATGTGGTATTGTAGTACTCATATTGACAGTTATACCTATAGTACCTTTGTACCAAGTCGAATAATTAATTTTGTTCAACCCTGTGCAGTAGGTATCATTCGCGTCGCCACTGCCGGAGAGTGACTACTGGACTTGTCTTTATACTGTGCATATGTCGAACATAGTTTGATTATGGTTATTTCTTTTAACGGTTTAAGTACATTGTTCACAACTTCTATCAATGGGCGGCGACTTTATTTTATAATCATAGGTCACATCTCCTTACATACATCAGTAGGTAGGTACAGTCAAGTGCAAAAATATGTAAGTATCGAAAGAATCCGTTCATAAATATGTTACGACGTTCTTATTACACCGAATTAGAGTGCACTGGGACATATTTTTGAACGTTTTTGTATACTCCTTATTTTGTCTTTGACTGTACTAAAACTTACGTCTAATTAAAAAGCTACTAGAGATTTCTAAAGAACCGCCATTTATCACAAAAAAAACTATGCTAACCTATACAAACCAAAACAAAAATTCTGCGTTTCCACTAAACATTTTACAAATGCATTAAACATACAGGGTGGTCCAAACCTTGACGTCAAAAAATTTTTTTTAGATTCTTCGCGTCATGTGCTATCAGAATTTACCCCATGTATGTTAGCCGATTTTTTGTAGTTTTCGAGTTATGAATTTATAAAATTTTTTTTGAGAAATTCTGGAATGAAGAAGTTTATTAATAAAAAAAACTATTGGGTTTTTCAACTAGTTTCTTTTTGTAAAAGTATTACTACAAATAAAGCATTTACTGACAAAAAAATTAGCGTCCTCACTTTGATACAAGTAGGATAAAAAAATACTAAATTCAAAATTATGCGATAAAAACGCATCAAAATAGCATTCATGTACGTAAATAAAAATATAAAACATATCCCAAGGAATTTTCGTATTCTAAAGACCGCCATAGACCTTGAGCCTTCGTAAAAGCAAAAAAAAAGTGATACTTAATGATGAGGATTTTTCGGAGTAGTCGGTCAAATAAACTTAAAAAAGGTTAAAATTTTAAAGTAGTAAAAAATGACTTGAATAACTACACAAATTGAGTTTTCGTGCTATTTTCTGTCTTTATTATTGATAAGAACAACAAAACAGAGGAAATTTTACTTTATTTTTAAATTAAAATTTTGAAGTTTTTTTTTAAGTTTATTTGACCGACTACTCCGAAAAATCCTCATCATTAAGTATCACTTTTTTTTTGCTTTAGCGAAGGTTTAAGGTCTAGGGCAGTCTTTAGATTACCAAAAATCCTTGGGATATGCTTTATTTTTTTTATTTAGGTACATTAATGCTATTTTGATGCGTTTTTAACGTAAATTTTGAATTTGGTGTTTTTTGTCCCACTTGTAACAAAGCGAGGACGCAATTTTTTTTGTCAGTAAATGCTTTATTTGTAGTTATACTTTTACAAAAAGAAAATATTAAAAAAACCTATATATTAAATAAATTTCTTAGTTCCAGAATTTCTCAAAAAAAATTTTCAAAAATTCATAACTCGAAAACTACAAAAAATCGGCTAACATACATGGGGTATATTCTGATAGCCCATGACGTAGGGATCCTAAAAAAATTTTTTTGACGTAAAGGTTTGGACCACCCTGTATATTATACTATATTCGGGTAGAGTCAATCCTAGTCAGAAGAACTCGAGGCCTGCGGGCAGTTTCGGATACTAATTGCCTTAATTACTCTTTGCTTAGTATTCTTTTATTTGGCGACGGAAATTATACTCTTCAGGCCTCTCATACTTACTTAGCTCATAATATCTACTTAATTACTAACATTAGGCATCTGCAATTCGAGAACAACCCAAAGTTTACCCAAGTTTCTCAAAAATAATTATATTGCGAGTGAGAAACTGAGATTATAGCATCTTCAATAATGTATTTAAGGTGATATTGTGGAAACAAAATTTTGTTAGTGAGGCCTATTTTGTATTTTTTATGATTATTAACAATTCGTTTTCTGTGTAGGTCTTATTAATAAATGTAGACTAAAACTACTATTGATGTATGTTCTATTATGTACACTTTCAAACGAATTAATATTTGACGTACCTAGACGATGCGGTTCGTTACCAACTGACAGATTAAATTGGACCTATAGATATAGTAGACTTCACATCATCAGCCTATCTCAGTCCACTGCTGGACATAGGCCTCTCCTATTAACTGTGCGTATAGACGCATTATGAGGTAAATGCCCATAATCACTGGTCAAGCGGATTGGCGATCGCAGTAATGTGTCCACTATGATGACGCTGCTGCCCATGATCAATGAAAGAATGGTTAGTGACACTTCAATCCCTTAGTCGGTTCTTACGACGCCCGCGGGGAAAGTTGGGTTGGTCTGCCATCACCACACGACACTATATTAGACATAAATGCCTGTTATTATTTCTAGACTTTGTAGGTTTTGTCAACGTGATTTGACGGTTGTCCTGGAAATTAGTTTTTTTAGCATGATAACGGAGATGTACGTGTCTTATTTGAAGAGATCTTTATTTCCCAGGTGGGTATAGGCCCGCACAAACGGCTTGAATATCACATTCTAAGCAAACATACCTACGTGTTTCTAGGTAGGATATTTTGCCTATTCGGATACTTAAGTAGATATTATAGTACTTACTTAGACTAGAGCTCTGTAGGTAGTGGGTTATTGGGTCATTACCTATGAAATTGGGGTTTTTGGCCATACAGTTTAGTTGGTTCCTAATTTTATTATATAAAGAGTAGTAACTTATAATACACTAGCTTTTGCCCGCGGCTTCGCACGCGTAGATTTTGGACTTCTATGAAAAAAAATGTAAAAACCTAACCTGAACCTCTTTTGATAGTCGTTCGTTTCTATGTGGGGTCGCAGTTCTAACCTAACCCAAAACCTACTTTGATAGCCGTTCGTTTCTGTGTGGGATCGCAGTTTTCACCTTTCCTAAACCGAAGTAGAATCTTACTTTTTTACATTCTGTCTGAAGTCTGTTTCATTGAACAGCATATTAGTATGACATAATTAAATACTTAATTGCAAATAAAATACACGAATTAAAATTAGCAACGCAGGCATCGTCATTTCCTGGGTGTATACTCGTATCTAAGCCTTTCAACCGCCTTATTTTGATAGCATAATTTTTGTCGAAGTTTCTATTCGTTACAATGTTCTACTTTGTCATTTTAAGGAGGCCTTATACAAATGGCGAAGTATAATATTGAGACATTTAGAAACTTCGGCAAAAATGATGCCACCAAAATTAGGCGGTTGAAATTCTCAGATATTCACCCTCCTACAAAACAATAACTAATGTAATCCGCCACAGGCTTCGTCCTTTTCTCTTATGCTGGAATAGTCAAGCCAAAACATTTAACCGGTGATGAGTCAGTCAATCAGGACTCCCACCACAGTGACTCGATAAACCATAGAAACGATATCCATGATGTTTTTTTACTGTTTAACCATTTCACCCCTTTGATTTCTCAAAAACCTAAAACACATCTTTATCTTTTTATGTTTAGGAATACTCCTGTAAAGTTTCGGATAAAATAGTTTAAATAATCAAGTTTTCCCATACAAACTCTGGACTGACTGACTTAAATTTTTTATACCACCCTACACCCTTAAAGGAACCTACGTGCTAAATTTGGAATCTCTAGAACCAGAAGTAAATATAAATAACTAACCTTTATTTGTTTGTTTTTCGAAAATTTTAAATAAAGGATAATTATTTATGTTCTCATTTAATTTACAGAATACTCCTGCGAAGTTTCGGATAAAATAGTCCAACTAATCTTGTTTCGCCATACAAACTTTGGAGCCCCTTTTCAACCCTTTAGGAGGTGAACTTTGAAAAATCCTGGAATAACTTTTCTTAGATTTTTATTCTAAATTAATTTACGCAATATGACATTTCTTAATCTAAAACTAAACTTTTTTCATACAAACTTTCAACCCCATTTTTACCCCCTTAGGAGTATTTTTTTAAAATACAAGTAGGTACTCGAGGTAAAATACTCGTACTATATAACATGGTAGAGATATGTAGATAAGTACCTACTTCTTCATTGGCAACAGCACTTCTCTGGCGTTTTGAATTAAATAGCCCAACGAATCTGGTTCCTCTTTACAAACTTTAACCTTCCAATTAACCCCCATAGGGAATGTATTTTCAAAAAACCTGGAACACGTGTTTACTTATTTATTGTTAAAAACATTCATGTGAAAGAAGAAGAAAGCTGTCAGGTGTCAAGTCAAATTTTTTCATTGTCAAATTTTGTAAACAACATTTATTATTTATTTTTACACATTTCTTTCTTTTATATTGTCCAAATTAACAGTGAAGTGATAATTTATTATATAAAACAAAATCACGTTGGTACGCAACCACAAATTGAACAGCATGGAGTCTCAAAGTGACCCCCCTCCCGACGATTCTGTGCAATGTCCCCATTGCCCTAGAATACTTAAGAAAAGGGGATTACTACGACATATCCGATCCGCCCACTTCGTCGATCCACCATCTTCTTCAACAACAGTCCAGGACATACAAAAATCGATACTAGAAAATGCATTTGGGGCTCCATATCTTAACGGAAAAGGATTAAGGACAGACATATGGCACAAACGCTGGAACAAAGTGTGTAGCCTGCACGGCAAACATTATGACCTCCCCTTAAATATTGTAAGTAGAAGATTCATTCATAAACTTGCCGATGAAATACAGTTACTTACAAAATCAGACTATCCCTCAGAACGCCTCCTCATCTTTGTTGCTGTCATGTTACAACGAGACAGAAATATCAAAAAAGCAAAAGATATCACCAGGCTGATAGAACGACGCCAACGATTATGGGATGACGAAGAATTTGATATACTTATAACTGAAGCCACCAAAGCCGACTATTCACTTCGGAATTTCCATAATCGGAAAAATGTCAATAAAGATGACGACGCTACGAAGATTTTCACGCGTCTTGTTCTTAGGGGCAAAACTCGCGAAGCCCTCAACTGGCTTCTGACGAAAGATAACAACAAAACTCTCAAACCTGAAGACGAAATTGACGAATCTGGTAGAACTGTCATGGACGCCTTGCTTGAAAAACATCCCCACGCAGTTAACCCCGACCCCAACCTTTTTACAACCCCAAATGGCCCCTCGGATTTGCCCCCACTTTTGGAAGTAGAGATTACATGCGAACATGTAGAGTTAGTCGCCAGAAAATTACATGGTGGAGGCGGCCCGACCGGCAGCGCAGCCGAAAATTGGAAAGACTACCTATTACGATTCGGTGAGGCAAGCCAGCATTTGAGGACTTCGATAGCTCAATTAACTATGAAACTAAACAATAGTTTTGTGCCATGGAACCAAATACAAGCTCTAATGGCAAGCCGACTTGTGGCCCTAGACAAATCCCCTGGGGTTAGACCAATTGGCATTGGCGAATGCCTACGCAGGATCCTCTCAAAATGTATGATCTTGGCCTCCGGCTCTGAAGTTACTGAAGCTTGTGCACAATCGCAACTTTGTAGTGGATTAAGTTGTGGTATTGAAGGAGCCATACATGCTATGAATAACCTTTTTGAAAAAGAATGTCTGCCCGGCTCTCAATGGGGTATGCTGCTTGTTGATGCTAACAACGCCTTTAATTCCGTAAACCGACAACTCGCTCTTTGGCAAGCTAGAATACACTGGCCCCACTGCGCCCGTTTCTTATACAATACTTACAATGGACATGCAGAACTTATAATCCGCGATTCAAATATGAAACTGTTCAGCGAAGAAGGAGTAACTCAAGGTGACCCCCTTGTACGCCCTCGCAACACTCCCCATAATAAACCAACTTAAATCACAACCATCAATTGTCCAGTGTTGGTATGCGGATGACTCCTCTGCTCAAGGAACCTTTAAAAATTTAAGACAATGGTGGGATAAAATTTGCCAATTAGGCCCCGCATACGGCTACTTCCCTCAAGACAGAAAGTCTTACCTAATCGTAAATGAGAATGACAAACAATCCGCGCAGCAGATATTCAAAGGAGTTAACATTACCATAACAACCGGCACACGCTTCCTCGGTAGCTACATTGGCGAAGGTAAAGAAAACTTTGTCAACAATAAAATCGAAAACTGGACTTCTATAATAGAAAAGCTCTCTGAGATTTGCAAAGACTCGCCACAAGCTGCCTATACTGTTCTCACTAAAGCCGCCCAATTCAAATGGACTTTTCTACTAAGAGTATTAGAAAATGCTAATCTATCCTTTGATTGTTTAACAAATATTTTACACACCAGTTTTCTACCAAACCTACTAGGCGGTGAGATAACTTCACTAGAAGCGGACTTATTTTCTTTACCTGTACACAAAGGCGGTCTAGCCATCCCCGCACTTTCTAAAATGACAAACTTAAATTATGAAACCTCCAAAAATGGCTGTTCAATCCTCTCATCCGCCTTAATTGAAAATAATGAACTGGACCTCACTCAACATCACATGTCCCTCGCACATTCAAGAAAGGAATGCCGGAAAATTAAAAATTCTCAAGATGATGTAACTTTGGACTCTATTTTAAACAAACTTTCTCCTAACAAAAAACGAGCAGTCGAACGTTCAATTTTCACGAAAACTAAAACTAAATCGTCTACTTGGCTCTCGGTTATCCCTACAAGAAAAGACCACTTTGACCTATCCCCAATGGAATTCAGAGATGCATTGGCACTAAGCCATACCACAGAACACCTATTTCCATGCCTAAATCATGTGACGGCTGCGGCAATGATGTTTTTGACGTGGACCACGCTCTCTGCTGTAAAACTGGCGGATTAATTACGCGCCGTCACAACGAAATCCGGGACCTATTTTGTGAGCTATGTCAGCACGCCTGGGGGAATGTAGTCAAAGAACCCCTCATCACGGAAGGTGACTGCGGACTTCGGGGAGACCTTTGCTGCCGTGGCGTTTGGGATGCACAGAGGGAGGCGTTATTTGATATCCGTGTCGTAGACACTGACGCTCCCTCTTACATCTCACGTCCGGTAGCAGCCGTACTTAAATCCGCCGAAGAGGAAAAGAAACGAAAATATTTGAACTCTTGTGAAAAACGGCATGCGACATTTACTCCCCTTGTAACATCCGTGGATGGGATATTTGCACCTCAGATGTCCGCTTTCGTGAAACATCTCGGCGAAGCAATCGCTGATCGTTGGGACAGATCCCTCAGCGTAGTAATGGGCTGGCTTAGATCGAAAATTATAATTTCCATACTCCGTGCTACAAGCATGTGTATTCGGGGTACGCGCCACAAATTTAACTCCTTCAAAAACTTCTTTGGCCTAAAAGATGGCGCAGCCCTACCCAATCTTTCCTCTACCTGACTAGAGTACCTAATATCTCCATCAGTGCTTGCGTGATAATAATTAATATTTATCCTTTGTTACTATATTTTTGTTAATAAATGATTTTCCCCCCTTTAAAACATTCATGTGAAGTTTCGAATAAAATAGCCCAACTAATCTTATTTCCCCATATAAATTTTAACCCTCCATTTAACCCCCATGGGGAATTAATTTTCAAAAAACCTGAAACACGTGTTTACTTATTTATTGTTAAAAACATTCATGTGAAGTTTCGAATAAAATAGCCATACTAATCTTATTTCCCCATACAAACTTTAACCCTTCATTAAACCCCCATAGGGAATGAATTTTCAAAAAACCTGAAACACGTGTTTACTTATTTATTGTTAAAAACATTCATGTGAAGTTTCAAATAAAATAGCCCAACTAATCTTATTTCCCCATACAAACTTTATCCCTCCATTCAATTTAACCCCCATAGGGAATGAATTTTCAAAAAACCTGAAACACGTGTTTACTTATTTATTGTTTAAAACATTCATGTCAAGTTTCGAATAAAATAGCCCAACTAAGCTTATTTCCCCAAACAAACTTTAACCCTCCATTTAACCCCCATAGATAGGGAATGAATTTTCAAAAAACCTGAAACATGTGTTCACTTATTTATTGTTAAAAACATTCCTGTGAAGTTTCAAATAAAATAACCCAACTAATCTTATTGCCCCATACAAATTTTAACCCTCCATTTAACCCCATAGGGAATGAATTTTCAAAAAACCTGAAACACGTGTTTACTTATTTATTGTTAGAAACATTAATGTTTTTGTCAGCCTCTGTAGCCTAGTTGGTAGTGACCCTGCCTACGACGCTGGAGGTTCCGGGTTCGAATCCCGGCGAGGGCATTCTTTGTGTATTTATTTATCACAAATGTTTGTTCCTTGGTCGTGGCTGTGTATGTATCTAAGTATCTATACGTATCTATCTATTATATATATCGCCGCCTGGTACCTACATCACAAGCCTTAATTGAGCTTACCGTGGGACTAGGTCGATTTGTGTGAGATGTCCCAAGATATTTATTTATTTATTTATTTTATGTGGAGTTTCGAATAAAATAGCCCAACTAATCTTTTTTCCCCATACAAACTTTAACCCTTCATTTAACCCCTATAGGGAATGAATTTTCAAAAAACCTGAAACACGTGTTTACTTATTTATTATTAAAAACATTCCTATGAAGTTTCGAATAAAATAGCCCAACTTATCTTGTTTCCCCATACAAACTTTAACCCCCCATTTAACCCCTTTAAGGGAGGAATTTTCCAAAATCCGTTCTTAGTGCGCCTCTAGACATTATAAAGAATCTAAATGCCAAGTTTGAACTCTCTAGGACCAGCGGTTTGGGCTGTGCGTTGATTTAAGTCAGTCAGTCAGTCAGTCAGGACATTGCCGTTTATATATATAGATTTTTTTCATACATTCGTGAACCACCGTAGACTTACCCTATTGTAGGTTGTAGGTATGTAAAATTTTCACAAGATGTAACTTTCACCACTATAAAAGAAAAATGGCATTACCGTGCAAAATACTGATCCATTCTCCCATCCTTGATTCGAATTGGGCCCCTTGACCCGAAGATATCTTATGTCGGTTAGCATCACTAGACGAGCAACCTCGGTCTATTATTGATTGACAGTATTTTGTAGATAAAACTTCAATGTCCAACGCACCAAGGGCGTTGTGGCCTTCTTGGTTGAGCCAATGTCACGGATCTAATGCATTACGAATTGATATCTTGGCGGATTTGATTAGGAATACACATCTTATTAATCATTCCAATAAGATTTTAAAATATTTATAAGTACCTACAATGCATTTGCTCAGAATGTGCTCTTTTTAAGGATAAACTTATATACTTACATAAAGTGTTTTTTTTCGCACGTGTGCGGTTGCGGTAATGAATTTTCTTAGTACTTTTCCACACGGCCAGGTTGGTACTACCGAGATAGCCTGGTTTTCCTTGCATAATACATTGTAAAATGTTGTATGATACGTACGCATGTTGAAATGTAGGCCTTTTTCTAACTCGTGTTGGTTTTAAAACACTCGCTTCGCTCGTTTTGTAGTCACCGGTACTCGTCCTGAAAAAGGCCTACTTGTATGATAAATAACTATTAAAGAGATCTAAGCTAGTAAAATATGGAATTGTTTTGTCGAGGTTGAATAAAAATGTCTGAACTCTCATTATAAATTGCAATAATAATCCTATCAATAGTAAAGCGGGTATGAGTAGGTAATCAAATTTCAGTCATTAAAATAAACTGAGCAGTTGAACCAGGAAATCGAATACGATAAATGTTATTAAATATCTACCATGCATTATGTTTAATTTATGTGGCAATTTGAACACCGCCACGAATCACAATTTCCGTAATTAACAATTAATACTATACCGTAGCAATAATTATACAGGATATAATTATAATATTTGGTTATTTTGTACACTTTATAATAGGGTGGTTCCTATTAGTTACATTTCAAGTTACAAATAGGCTGATGCCTAGAACTCTCGGCTACTCGTTCTTAAAGGATACTGGTGGCATCTTTCGGGTATGTGCATTGTGCAATCTCTTATAAGGCTATACGCCTCCGAACATATTCTAAGGGCAAACAATTCGTGCTAGCACCTATCCGAATCACTAATAGCTAGTAGCACTTAACTATCACCGTGCTACTATCTACACAAAAAATACTATGTAATAAAATGTAAGGTAAGGTGGGGTAAGATGAAACGGTTTTTCTATTGGGGTAAGACAAAAAATCGTTCTTCTGGCACAGCGTCTGCTGGTAGCTTTTTGTCTTACCCCATTAAAAAGACCGACTTATCCCACCTTACAATTTGGATAATAATAATCTTTTATATAATATTTGTACATGTTTATTGCTTTTTTAGTGATTTTAGTGCTTTTTTTTGTTTTCTTTCTTCACAATCCTGCACCAACTTTATCTTTCTGTTTGTCCCAATGGTTGACTGGTAGAAGTGGTAGAGAATGCCTTTGGCAGAATGGCATTAAGTCCGCCTTTTGTACTCCTGTTTAGTGCAATAAAGTTTAAATAAATAAATATAATTGTGAATGAAGGGATCAAAATTGTTGATATATTTTAAGGATGGGTTAGTGACGACAATCTCTGAAAACGGGGATTGCATCTCGCACGGTCTGACAGGGTTTGATGAGGGCTCAAGGGTGAGGTCGTCAATCCGTATGCATCCTTCCACATCGTAACAGCTGAATACTGTAATATCATCTATGATGAATTAGTCCATTTCTAAAAGAGAGTAGTCTACAACATAGTGGTGTTGTAGTCAAACATGATTTTAATTATAGGTAAAAAACTTCATGTGTTGTATGTCGCAGTGACCTATTCAAATAAATAATAATACATGTTTATAATGGGAACATAAATAAAACAAATGCCTGTATGGGTAATAACTAACCCCCTTATTCATAAACGTCAGGTAACTTAACAAGCCGTTAATAATTGTTTGTCCCTTTTGCTCTTATAGACACATTGTTAAGACCGAAAGGGACAAACAATTATTAACGGCTTGTTAAGTTAGCAGACGTTTATGAATAAGGGGGTAATACTATACAACAGGATGCTTCTTAGCCAAGTTGCCAGTCGCTAACGCTTAGTACCTAGCGTATCGACTACGACTTACGATTGACGTGACGATTAAGCGTTAGCGATTGGCAACTTGGCTAAGCACCCAGAAGCTTTTCACCTATATCATGTATCAATGCGTGTTCAATGCGAGCTTTGTGAGAACTAATGATTTAAATTATAAGCTCATAATTTACTAAACTTTGCACTTTATCTTCCATGTAATAATATCTAATAAGTCGTACTGTCGTATACGACTTGAGCACTCTATAATATGATCTCTTTACGATTTTTAAACAGCAATAAAATAACCGAACATAATTTTACCATAGGCACATTGAGATGGAAAAAAAAAATTAAAGGCTTTTTTATCCTACTGCGCAAGCGATTTAATACATACGTTAGCGATCGACATCTTGGCTTCACACGCGGCTTAATTAGTTTAATTACATGTACTCATCAAACATACTCGTACACGATACAATTATCATTTACGACACTCCAGATGTACTGGCCACTCGTTATCTCGAAATGTGCCATTAAATTATCCTTAAGGTGGCATAAAACGGGTGGTAGGTGGTCGGAGTGGAATGGCGGAACATCGCACCATTAAAAGGTCATCAACGTATGGCTTGCTACCAAACGCTTAGCGAGTCATTTGCTTTGGGTTAACCAGTTAGTGTTACGAACGATAGCGTACTTTTTGTTAGGTCCCGCGGATCTCATATTTTGGTCGTTTTGTGGAGTTAAGCATGGGGTAAAATCTGAAGAGCGTGTGCGCAAGATTGATAGTCCCTTGTTTCTTGCGATGCAGTGATACTTTATACGCGGAAAAACTTATAAGTGTTATTTATTTAAGACGAAATTTAATAGATACTAGTATTTATTTTTATACAATGTGGTTTATCATGACGATAATGCGCCCATCACAGCCCATGTAGCCTACCTAAATAGGTAAATATGACATTTTTGTTCTCATTAATGCTTTGAAAAGGTAATTATTTTGTGAATAGAAATTTGAATGCAGGTGTAAATATCCTGAGTAACTTGTGTGTAGGTTTAGTCTACCCAATTTGCGTTCAACTCCAATACGCCCACACAAGTGTGTTACTAGGACGCCTGGCTCACCAGTGCAGTTAATGCCTTGCCATGTAGCCTTAGTTTGGCGTAGAAATTTTAGGTTCATTGGGCCCCAGCGCACGCAAGTTGTTTGCTGAGAACGCGAAACGTCTGGTTGACGTAAATAAAGACCGAAGAGCTGACGACTTCCTCGCACAACGCTTCAGTAAGCATTGCGATACAGCGAGGAAATGCCGCCAGCATCCTCGGTACAATGCCACAAGGGCCAGATATAGATTAGGTTAAGTTAGGTCGTTCGTTAAAGTTAGATTTAATCTAAGTATATAAATTGTAGTTTTGAAAATAAAGAATATTTCCCCAGTCTTTAATGTACACATGGTTGTACTGATAAAATTAATGACCCATTCTCTCATCGTCATACAACAACAAAAAACTGTTTTGTCGTCCTTGTTTCCGAGGCACGATGGACAGACAGGCTTTAGCTTGGTGCGTATATTTCGATCATCACCTGTGCCTAAGTATATTACTCGTATGAGTGAGTAATAAGTATCGCTATAAATCTAAATGCAAGTCGAACTTCGTTGGGACACGCAAGTATAGAACCGTTTTATTCTGAAGAAGGGTTTTCAGGCTGTCATTAATCTCGTTGGGGACGTTTTCTAATCTATATCTAAGATTGGCCCTTTGTGGCATTGTACCAAGGATGCTGGCGGCATTTCCTCGCTGTATTGCAACACTGATGCGTTGAAGAGCTGGCGACTTCCTCGTGCAACTAAACAACTTCAAAATAGTTTACCGCCTTTGTATTTAAAAATTAATTGGATCAAGTACATTTTCATAAAAAGAAGTTGTTTCGTAGATACATACTATTGATACTATACATAGGTACCCTATTGCCTACATGTTATGTGCATAAATACTTAAATAGACATTAAATTCGCTACCTACATAATTATTAACTTCTAATATCATTGTTCTCATTATTTGCGAAGAGGATTCAGAGGAATTACAATTGTAGAAACATATTATAGTTTTAGAACAATAGGCTCATGCTTCATGTATGCCTGAGTCTTGCAATGAACTTTCATATTTTGTAGGACACGTTACTGATGTTAATAAAATACCTAATGGGATTGAATGAGGATAGAAATAACTATAAAGTCACTTAGGTAATAATAATTAGGGATTCATAGCCATAATAGCAAAATCATTAAATAATATTAGTCTATTAGTCACGAAATAGATATCGGGTCTATTTGTATGCCCCATCGCTTGGGTTACCTATGAAATTGGCGTTTTGTATGGAAAATTTTGTGAAAAGACTATAAACCGATTTTTATATCGGGATCATTCGTTAATTACCTATTAGATTATATGATACGAAAAAAACTGCAATTGAGTAGTTTTTACCAGTTTATCTTATATTCGCAGTTAAAACCGTCGAAGCGACTATAAATATTTCTAAAATCT